>CM060684.1:194516950-194771950 GCA_030686995.1 Artemisia argyi
CTGAAGAAGAAGCTGGAGTTGATGAGATTAATGAAGAAGATGAACTTTTCATATCAGATTATACATAAATATCGAGTAACTGTTCTTTTTAATAAATTTTTATTGTTGAATTGTGAATTATTATGCATTTGAAGTTATTATTATTGTTTAAGTTTAGATATGTCACATGTGAAAGTATAGATTATGAATTAGGCCTTGATTGAAATAGGCGAGTTAATTAAAGTTTATTAATAGTATATAATATGAATGAATATGAAGAAATATAGATGATGAATGAAAATTTGATGATCAGAGATCAAAGTTTGTGTAAAGTAGGATATAGCAGAGATTAAGTGTAGTAAAAGTATCTTCACACGTGAAGAATATCACCAAGGAATGAAGTTTTCACATTTTGATAAGAGTATCTTCGCGCGTGAAAAGTTTTGTAAGATTATCTTTGCGTGCGAAAATATAGGATATATTTTTCTTCACGTGTGAAAATATAGGAGACATTTTTCTGCGCACGTGAAAAGTTTAGTATATGATATTTTTCTTCACGCGCGAAAATATAGGAGATATTTTTCTTCGCACGGGAAAATATAAGAGATTTTTTTCTGCGCGCGTGAAAATTTTAGTATGTGATATTTTTCTTCGAGCGTGAAAAATGTCAAGAAATTGCAACAATGTGGAGATAACTAGTTGGCAGTGTTCAAATGTGTGGTTAAATTGATATAGCTATTTTAAGTCCCAGTAACTAGTTACCTGATCTTCACTTGATCACATTCAAAACAAACGTCCAAATATCTTCTCGACAACTAAACTATTTGTCTGCTAATGAGCTTATTACAATGCTGATGTGTCATTCAAAAGTGGAGCAAGCTACATCATAAGACTTATTGCAGCTCTTAGAGATCGAAAATTACAGCCTGTGAAATGTATGTAGCTATTGTGAACCTATATTTGTGGCATTGGTTAAATTTATATGATACTAAACCTTTAAAATTTATGCAGACTAGGTGCACTGTTTGGCTATTTGATGTGGATAATATCCTTGAGTTTTTACTGGTGCTTAGTGGCAACAATAATGTACATGACTTATACAACTTTGTGCTTAACTATAGGGGAGCACATGCTCTCATTTTAATCATCTAAAACTTTGTGAAACAACCATTTTTTTCAATATTGATTTTCTATTCCAGGTTGCTTTTATTGTTGTTGCATCAACCTAGCAACATTGTGCTGATTAACGTGTTTGGAAGCCTAGTGGTGAGTGGTAATTACGCCCTCTTACACACTTATGAATTATACTTACTCGTCAGTGTCAAGGGGTACCTAAAGGATGTTAGGATGTGCTTTTTGAATCCGATTAGTGCAACTTTCAGAAATCTAATTTACATTTGGTGTTACTTTTTGTTATCCTACCATATACGAAATACGATGCTAGTTTTTCTTTTCTTCAACTTTATAAATGAAACCAGAGCCAAAATAATTAGAATTTGCCAAGCATTCTTACTTGTGATTTTCTGATTAATTCAACTTTAGATAGGAAAAAGCACATACACTATATATAGGTGATCATTTGGTGATGTTTTAATTTTAATATCTCAAGTAATCCCTTTCAATATCTATATCCAAACACCCCCTTAGTATAATCTCAAAGACTGCAATCTAAGTATCTGAGGTTATGTGTAGGTGATTTGCTTTGGGGATGATAATAACTCAGATACTGGAGACTATTGGAGGTGAGGCCTGCCTTTTTCACTTTTTTTCATTGTTATATTAATGTTATTAGTTATATATAAATAAGGCATGTTCTTATTCACCATTGTGTCTGAAATATGTTTATTCTTTTAAAACTTGAAATTGTGGGAAGTGAAATCGTGGAGACAAGATCAAAGAGTAAGGCTTCTCCACGTTGACACAAGTGGATTTCTACAGTCATAATAAGAAATACTCCGTATGTTTTTTTTTTTCTTTTTTTTATAATAAGTTTATATAAGCCCAAAAGTTTCAAAATAAGCCACAAAAAGTGAGCTTATCAAACATAAGCTCAAAACTAAATAGGCCATAAGCCGGCTGTTAACAAGAATAGCGGATTATTCTTGTTATCATAACTTTACATAGAAGAGGCATGCGCATTTTGTTACTACGGATTATCTAATCTTGATTATTCGATGTCACTTAATTTGTTCTAAAACCTAATGCTTACATAATTTGTATATTTCATGTTACATTCGGTTTAAAAAGTTTATCCAATTCTGATTATTTGTTACCACATAATTTCTTTCTAAACACAATGCCCAAATGTCAAGAATCGTTTAGTCCATATTGGTTTCGAGTCAAAAGGTTTGTGATCAATAATTAAGAATTGTTTATTTCAAAAGGGATTGAATATGCTTCCTTTTCTTTGATGGTGTCACATTTGAGTATGTGTATTAATTGGTCATTTACTAGCAGCTTCAAGGCTATGGTTTACGGATTTAATGTCCTTTATGGGTCAGAAAAATGAGGACGATGATGAGAATGACGATGCCAAGTCTTAAAGTCTTGGGCTGAATTTAGTCGAGTCTTACGGGTTTGACTTTTGAGATTATCATCCTCTTGTCAGCATTATATCTAACATATGGTGCATAATATTGTGTTATATTCAGGGACGAGGGGAAGGTTTTGCGCAAATTGGTTGAGTGTATTAATGCATACCTGATAAGAGATGGTCCCAATATGGGCTGTCAATCCTTAGAAATTAATGATGCTGTACACCAATTTCTTTTTCGTGTTTGGGTAACGACCCATGATCGTGGACTTAAGGTCGTTCATTTCATTCTTTATGATTTTCAATTATGACAGCATATTAGCATGTACCGCTCTGAAATAAGTGTACACTTCTTTCATTCGTCAACATGATGCTCTTGTTTTATACGCCAAGTTGCAATTAAAATTAGTAAGAGGTGCTACTGATGGCAGTGTTTTATTGGAGCAACTTATGGATATAGAAGGAAAGGAATTGGATTAGATTAGTACTTCCACTACCAGTCTGCCATGGTATGTTCTAGTTTTTGGTACTTATCGCTTTCATCTTTATCCAAGTTGTATTTTGGTCACTTTAGTGCAATTTATATAGGAGCGATACAACCAGGGAGGATAAGCGAGGTACCTTGACAAACTCACAATCTTGTTTGCTGGAGCTTGCAGCTATTGTCTTTTGTTGGGTCAGTAATCTAATACTCATTAAGCTTAAAGTCCTTACAAGTTGGGTTTCTTCTTTTTGTCACTTAAGCTTAAATTCCTTACAAGTTGGCCTGCATACTAGTGTTGTCCATCAAGGGCCATTCGGGGTTCTAGAAAATGCTATGCATTTGTCTGGTACAGATATGGAGGGAGGAGATGCAACAAATTTTTTTTTGTTCCGGACGGTGAGATCAAAAGTTTGAAGTTTTTGTTTGGTTGATGATAAATTTGTATGGTTAATTTGTATGACTGTTTGGGTTACATTGTTTTTAGTGGTTAGTGTGAGATTTTGTGATGATTGCGTTATGGTTTTTCTGTGATTAAATGAATTTTAAAGGTTGGTACTTTATCCCAATTTCTATGATAAAGTTTAGGTCTTTATGTATATAGGAATAAATGGTGTTGAAATAGGGTCGAGGTTGTATGCAACGTCTTTTCTTGGTACTTGGTGTAATCATCTGTACTTGTTGGCTGAATGCGTACTTGACAGTTGACACTGTAACAATGTTGTTTTCCATTTTAAACTTTTATCTTGATTTTCTGAAAATGACCTTTATCACTTTATGTATTGTTGACTCTTGTTGTAGTATAATCAAGTCTTCTAATGCGTGGTTGCTTCAATTATCATAGGGAAATCTACTAGCCATGCAGGGTTGGCCAAGAGGGCTTCACTTATACTTAGACCGACTTCTCCAAAGTCTCCAGTTGCTAGCGCAAGTGCTTTTGAAAGCGTTGAAGGATCTGATGAAGACGTTGATGTGAATGAAAACAAGAATGTTAATTTAGATGCTGAATACCTTCACACCAATGGGAACGCGGTAAATTTCTGATACTCTATGAAAAATATCTTTCTTTCTATGTTAGACATGTGTTGTATACTTGTATACTGTTTAGTATACTTACGAGTATGTATTACGTTCTAATTCAACATCAAATGAGCAGGGTCCAGAGAACGCAAATGCTGATGCAAATGGTGAACAATTACCCATAGTTGCAGCTGCGTTGATACATTCACACAGTGTGTCTGGTGATCTGCATGGTGTACAACCTGACCCTATAGCTGCTGATATTCTCAGAAAGGAGCCCAAGCAGGAAACTTTTGTGCGCCTTAGGATCACCCCATATGGTACTCATTTCTCTTAACTAATTCATATATGTGACTACATTTATAGAAATAAATATATGTACGTGAAATACTTCAATGCCTTATATAATTGTACCCGAACATCATAAAGTATGATTATGTGCAGAGACGCTGCCACCTGATGAAGCGGAGGTTTACAAGGCTTTACAGGTTTGTCTTGAAATGCGAGACAGTTATGTCTTTAGGGATAGCATTGCTCCATGGGAGAAAGAGGTCATATCTGACCCTAGTACTCCAAAGCGCAACCCAAATCCTTTTGATTATACCCCTGAGAGAAAAACTGATGCGAGTTTTTAAGCCATTCTTGTATTTCGCGTAGATTCATGTTGAGTCAATATAAGTTTGCTGACATGACCTTTTGATTGTGCTGCAGCATTATTTTGAAATGGAAGATGGAGTCATTCATGTTTATGCAAATAAAGATTGTAAGATCCTGCGATTTATAGAATTGATACATGATTATCCCTTTAAGTATTTTGGAGAGTAACTGTTTTATTTTATTTTTGTTCAGCAAAAGAGAAGCCTTTTCGTGTCTCTGATGCAACAACCTTTTTTACCGACCTGCATCACATCCTCAAAGTGATAGCTGCTGGGAATACATGAACAGTATGCCATCACCGTCTTGGTCTTTTAGAACAGGTAGATACTCTTTTGAGATTCCGTGTTTATATTGTTTTGCATTTGGTTTTTGGGAATACGTTATCATTGACTTCAATTCGCTTATATATCCAGAAATTCAACCTTCATCTAATGCTGAATGTGGACAAAGAATTCCTAGCTCAGAAAAGTGCACCTCATCGTGACTTTTATAATGTCCGGAAAGTCGATACTCATGTTCATCATTCTGCGTGTATGAATCAAAAAGATATGTTGAGGTTCATTAAGTCCAAGTTGAGAAAAGAACCCGATGAGGTAATGTAATGATCTGTCATTCATCTTTCTTATAATGACACCTGGTAGTGACTTATCTAATTTTTATCCTTTTTTTCAGGTTGTGATATTCCGGGATGGAACATATCTGACTTTAAAAGAAGTTTTCGAGAGCTTGGATTTAACTGGGTACTAAAAAGAACCTTCTTAGTACCAATTTCATGTTATTATTTCATCTGCAGTTTAAATTCTACAAAGTCATGTTATCATGGTCAACAGTTTAAGTAAAACAGTGTCCCCTCAAGCACCCCAGTTTGGTCTACAGTATCAATATATACTTGTATTTCTTGATAAAGTTCCTTGTATTGATCGTATTTTAATGGACAAAATTTTTAGTTCTGGATTACGACAGTCATACTGGATAGCTCCAGTTGGCACCACTTCTGCCGAGCTTATTATTGTTCCTGGAAATCTTTCTTATGTCTCTGGGGTTGTTCTTCTTGTTAGTCCCTGTGGCTATTCCATGTCTGATTCGCCTACAGTAAGTACAAAACAAGAATCTTAAAGCTTCGTGTAAACTTTTCACTAAAACACGTTAACCTAAATATCTGTATGAATCATTTTTAATTGTTTGTGATTCGTTTAATTTCCGTGGTTATACAGGTTCAAATTTGGACAAGCAATAAAATACATAAGGAACCAACGGATGTTTAGTCCAGCGGTATCCAGGTTTTACTCCCTCCGCAAGGTCTCGGGTTCGAGCCTTGTTAAACCCATATTGGGGAGGATGATGAGGTTTCCTGGCGCGTGTGTAAAAGGGATGGACGCCATTGCCTTCTGGGCTGGGTCTATCCCCGGCTGTGTGGGCTCGCTACGCCTTCTGGGCTAGGAGCCATGTAGCCACAGTTTAGCCGTTCCAAAAAAAAAAAAAAAAAATACATAAGGAAGAAAGATCATGTGTTGGAAAATGGGAAGTTAGATCACTCATCACAACTTCCCCCAAACTTTGTGGTCCAGAAGAATCTGGTAAGGAAGGTCAAACTCCTTGGCACATCAGATTTGATTTTAGAAACCCCGTTTGTTGTCGCATGATTTGGATAACAAGTATTCAGAAAAAATTTTCAAGTTCCGTTAGTTTCGGGAAAAATATCAATATTCTATCCATGGATGAGGACGCTTTATCTGGGATGGGGAGTCGGGCTTCTATAGCAGGAACGTCTAAAAGTAATCCATGTATTCATGCAAAAAGATTTATTGTAACTGGATGTGCGGTGAAAGAAGATATAGGGAGGATATCCTCATGAAACACTGAGCATGCTAGTGGCATAAGAAATTGGTTGGAAAAAGCTCCATTATTAAACATATATAAGGTATGGTTTAAGACATTTTCCAACGATATATATGAAGTACATGTGGCAAAATGGGTGGGCCGGATGGGTAGGTTAACAGATTATGACAGTTTTTGGGTCAAATGGGCGAGGGACATGTTGACCCACACAAATTTTCGCAGTTAATAACCATTAAAATCTTGAACTAAATCAGAAACTTACACTTTCGGTGAGGTTCAACATGTTTGATCTTTGACCCACTTGACCCGAGAATTATTAGCCTATTTTTCAAAATATACCCAATTGACCCATTCGAAACAATGTATAACCCGAGCTCACACGTTTTCCATACATGGAAATTTTTACTGCCATCTCTATTTTTATGCAACCAGTATATCATATCGAGCTTATCCTCCTTGTTGCAGGTCCCGGTTGAGTCTGAGAAGTTGATTGACAATGATCTTGTTCTGGAACAAAACATATCTCCAGCTTCACCCGTGATGGCAGGTTTTCACCTTGATGGTTTTAGTGCTATAAAGCCTCAACTAACCAGAATCCATAATTGCTTCATGAAATCAACATAACATAAAGTATTACATGGATGTTACATCTTATAAGACCAGAATCCATAATTTTATTATAAAAAAGTGAAGGATCTAATTTTAAGATTGGAACATGTGATAGTAGATATAGGAAAGAATGGATCGTGCATGATACTAGGGCTTATTTTTCAAAATAGTCAATGGGACCATGAGATTCAAATAAGTTCCCCATGGTCCATTTTTTTCTCATCCAATTCATACCCATGTGGCCATGTCTTTGCACGGTTGATCATTAACCAAATTTCTAAACCACCAACTGACGATCGATAATGGTTTTCCCCTGTTGGTTCTTTCATAGAGGAGCTGAGAGTATCACCTTTTGGCTACCTCAGCCTCCACCTGGCTATGTATCATTGGGGTGTGTTGCCTTAAAAGGCACACCAAAGCAATCTGATTTTGGTTCATTAAGATGTATGTGAAGTAATATAGTCACCGGGGATGATTTTTTGGAGGAGAGTATATGGGACACTTCTGATCTAAGCTTCACCAGAGAATCATTTAGTATATGGGGAGTTGGCAATGAGCTTGGAACCTTCATGTTGCACGGTGGGATTGACAAAAAACCTCCCAGAAGGTTTGTTGTAAAGCTTGTGGATTCCGATACACCAAGTGGTTCAGATGACACTTTTGTTGATGCAGATTAGAACGTTCTCTGTTGCACTTTTTGACGACTACGGTGGCATGGTAAGCATTGTCTCTTTCATTGCTAAAAGTTCATCCTTGACAACTATAGAACTTTAACTTCTATGTAACCGCTGAAGCATGTAGCTGTCATATACTTTATAAATGGTTACAAGCTATTATGCGTGGTACTATATGACTTTAAGTTTTATCTCATATGATTCTGCATATTAATAGTTAGTACTTGACCAATTGCTGTGGAATTGCAGATGACACCATTGTTCAATGTATCCCTGAGAGGTCTGTAAAATGGCATGTGAGTTTAGTTGCTCGGTTATTGTTAGAAGATCAAAATGTTCCTACAAATGATTTTATCTGCAGTTGGAGTTCTACCCTTCTTAAGACCGTTTCACAAGCAAGCTAAATGGATGGCATCTCTTTGACTCGTGTCGCTTTATCTGCACTTTTACTATCTATCGAGAGGAGTCACCTGGCTCAAAAGGCTGTTATGGAAAAAGGCCTTCATTTACTAAGGGAAACTGCTAAACGTACAATGGATCACGAGTCTTTTCAAGAAGCACTGGCGAAAGGTCTAGAATCACTTTATTCAGGGGATTTGCATATGTCCCTTGAGGAGGGACAAAAGTGGTCTGCCATTCTGCTTCCGTGGGTGTTCAGGGAGACTTCGTCTGATGCTATCAGGTCTTCTGCTATAAAAATTCTTTCTCGTATTTGTGATGATTATGGACCATCTTCTGTACCAATTTCTCAAGGTTGGTTAGCTATCATGCTTTCTGACATTCTTAAATCCAGAAAGATATCTCTTACATTTTAGGTTTCAAGGATGCTTTACATGTTCTTAACTGCTTTTACTATTTATAATAATAAAAGGTTCTTTATTTCGAGTTTTTATTACTTTGACTAATTTTTCTGTTTGAAACAGATTGACATAGAATTGCTGGAAGATTTACCGTTGAATAAGCCCATGTTCTAGGAAGCCAAAGCACATTAACACAGAATAACTAGCACAAGTTGTGAGGGCACTAGATTCAAAATTTATTACGAGTGTGATTAGAAGCCAAAGCATTTTGCTTTTTGCTTTGGAAGTCATGGCACTTATATAAAGAATAACATTAGCTTAGCGATTGTGTGGGTGCAAGCATGTCTTTAGCTCTCAAACCATATTGTACCTATAATAACTCATATGAATAATGGAGCAATTGCTTGTAACAATGACTATTTTTGGAGTCGATATTATTATTATTATTATTATTATTATTATTATTATTATTATTATTATTATTATTATTATTATTATTATTATTATTATTTTGCTCTCACTAGTAAATTCTCATAGCTTTCTATAACTAGATAAGTTTATACTAGTAACAGTTATTAATTTTCACATGTCACTATAGTTGTTTTCACATCTTAAAAACCTACTATACACCTATGATGAATTTGTCTTACGAATGCCTATGACATAGCTTTTCCATAAACTTTTTTCTTTTTCTGTGCGAATAAACTTTATTCACTAGTAAATACACGTACATTTTTAGATAAACATATATTTTTTTCTTCACACGTTATTAACCTTTTTCATTAGTAAATGCACGTACATTCATAAATAAGCATATATCCTTTTTCACATGTGAAACGGCTTTCTTTCATTAATAGATACACGTACATTTATATATGAGAATATACCTTTTTCATCGCGTAACGTACATTTATACATGATCATATTTTTTTCTTCGCATGTGACTAAAATTTCTTCAAAAGTAAATACACACACATTTATACATGAGCATATACTTTTTTCTTCGCGTGTGAATAAACTTTAATTACTAGTAATGCACGTACATTTATATATGAACATATGTTTTTTAATTCGCATATGAATAAACTCTCTTAATTAGTACAAATGTTTACATTTATACATGAGCATATACGTTTATCTTCGTGTGAATAAATTTTGTTCACTAGTAAATGCACATACATTAGTATACATTTATCTTCACATGTGAATAAACTTTATTCACTAGTAATTACATGTACATTTTATACATGAGCATATACATTTATCTTTGCGTGCGAAAAACCTTTCTTCACTAGTAAATAAACGTACATTTTCACATGAGTATATACTTTTTTCATGTAATAATTTCAATTTCATGTGAAAAAAAAAAATTCACTTGTGAAAATTTAAAATTTTCTAAAAAGATTTTTCTGATTTTTTTTCCAAATTTAAAATTTTAGAATTTTTTTTTCTTCACATGTGAAAAAAATTAGTCACATGTGAATAATTTTAGATTTTTTTTAATTCTTTCACATGTGAAAATTTTCTTAATACTATATTATAATGCAAAAGAATTTCACAAATTTTCACATGTGATAATTTTCAATTTCATGTGAAAAAAAATTTTCACTTGTGAAAATTTAAAATTTTCGAAAAAGACTTTTTCTGAATTTTTTTTTCAAATTTAAAATTTTCGAATTTTTTTTCTTCACATGTGAAAAAAAATCGTCACATGTGAAAAATTTTAGAATTTTTTTTTAAACTTTTTCACATGTGAAATTTTTCTTAATACTATGTTATAATGCAAAAGAATTTCACAAATTTTCACATGAGATAATTTTCAATTTCATGTGAAAAAAAAAATTCACTTGTGAAAATCTAAAATTTTCGAAAAATATTTTTCAGATTTTTTTTCCAAATTTAAAATTTTAGAATTTTTTTTATCTTCACATGTGAAAAAAATTCGTCACATATGAATAATTTTAGATTTTTTTTTAAATTTTTTCACATGTGAAAATTTTTTTAATACTATATTATAATGCAAAAGAATTTCACAAATTTTCACATGTGATAATTTTCAATTTCATGTGAAAAAAAATTTTGACTTGTGAAAATTTAAAATTTTCGAAAAAGATTTTTTCTGAATATTTTTTTTCAAATTTAAAATTTTCGAATTTTTTTTCTTCACATGTGAAATAAAAAATCGTCACATGCGAAAAATTTTAGAATTTTTTTTTAAACTATTTCACATGTGAAAATTTTCTTAATACTATATTATAATGCAAAAGAATTTCACAAATTTTCATATGTGATAATTTTCAATTTCATGTGAAAAAAAATCACTTGTGAAAATTTAAAATTTTCGAAAAAGATTTTTCTGATTTTTTTTTCCAAATTTAAAATTTTAGATTTTTTTTCTTCAAATGTGAAAAAAATTCGTCACATATGAATAATTTTAGATTTTTTTTAATTTTTTCACATGTGAAAATTTTCTTAATACTATATTATAATGAAAAAGAATTTTACAAAATTTCACATGTGACAATTTTCAATTTCACGTGACAAAGAATTTTCACTTGTGAAAATTTAAAATTTTCGTAAAAGATTTTTTCTGAATTCTTTTTTTCAAATTTTAAATTTTTGAATTTTTTTTCTTCACATGTGAAAAAAAAATTCGTCATATGTGAAAAATTTTAGAAAATTTTTTTAAAACTTTTTCACATGTGAAAATTTTCTTAATATTATATTATAATGCAAAAGAATTTCACAAATTTTCAGTTTTTCACATGTGATAATTTTCAATTTCATGTGAAAAAAAAATTCACTTGTGAAAATTTAAAATTTTCGAAAAAGATTTTTCTGATTTTTGTTTTTTCCAAATTTAAAATTTTAGATTTTTTTTCTTCACATGTGAAAAAAATTCGTCACTAATAGTAATATATTTTAAAATTTTAGAGTGAATCAAGACTTTCTAAAGTAATATATTTTATGTTCTTACACTAATAGTTCATGTGTGAAAATTGAGTAATTTGAGCCCATAGGGATTTTTATTTTATTTTTTTATTATTTTTATTTTTTTTGCAAACGTGTCAAAGCATGTTGCTTTCTAGTCCATATCCGATAAATAATATTCTGGTTCATATCAGCATAAAATATATCGGGTCAACCCGATAAGACTTGAAAATCATTTTTTTTTTTTTCATGTCTTTTAACTTCATGGCTAGTTGGCTACTGGTACTCTAGCACCAACTTGGCTACATACTTTAGCAATTAAGTACAAATAAAGTATTATAACCAACCATCCCTCCGACTTAAGTAAGCTCAAATACTGATGGCGTATAGAGCGGGTCAGGAATGTTGCACACCGACCATCCCTCTTACTTAAATCAAGCTTGAAACTAGAGGTGGCAAAACGAGCGGGCCGGGCAGGACGGGCACAAGCCAAAGGGGCAAATTATAACTTGGGCCAAACGGGCACGGGCCAAACTTTAAAAGTATGGGCAGAAAGTCGTGAAAGGAAATCCAAATTCAAGGTTACTTATATAATTTTATATTTATGAAAGGGTTTACTAATCGTAAAACCACTAAGTTTCCCCATTTTGGCAGCTTAATTCCAGAGCTTATTTTCACAACAGTTCGCTCCGTTAACTTTTTTGCTTAGATTTGACCACCCAACTATCATTATTAAATCACTAAAGTCACTTAACTTTGTTCTATGCTGTGATTTAATTCTTAAACTTTGTTTGCTAAGTTATTTGCAAGAAAATGATGCAAAAATAGTCAAGGGACTAAACCATTGCAAAAAGTTTTAAGTGCCAGAAATCGATTAGTTTGGTGGTTCTACAAAATTTGGATGGTAGATAACGTTATGTGTTACTATTTATGATTCAGGAGTTACTACAAGTGCACAAGCACGGGATGCACAGTAAGCAAACATGTGGAAAGGGCTTCACACGACCTCAAGTCAGTGATCACAACATACGAAGGAAAACACAATCATGATGTCCCTGCAGCTCGTAACAGCAGCCACAACAATTCACAAGCTCAGGCCATTCAACCGTCTTAAATCCAGAACCCCATGGCTAGGTATGAAAGGCCCCATTTTGGTCAAGGCTTCGGTCCTCACGGCTATGGTTATGGGATGAACCTACCAGGACCAGGACTGGGTCAAATGGCGATGGCTGGGTTGGGGCCTAATCAGTATCTTGGACAAGGGATGATGATGCCAAAGGGAGAGCCAAAGGTGGAGCCTGTGTCGGATCCTGGTTTGAACGGTTCGTCTGTTTACCATCATCAAATGATGAATAGGATGCCGCTTGGACCTCACATGTAAATTTTTGTTGGTTATTCGGAAAGTGTAGAAATGTCTAAAATTTATATTATGATATGGTCTCTGATGATGAAATTATGTCATGTCCTTTAAACTACTTATGTTAAAACTATATTGGGAAATTCTTTGTTGAAAAGTATATGAGAGTTTTAACTTGATATCCTGTTTTTTTTTTTTTTTTTTTTTTTTTCGGTGATCTTACTTTCTGATTTTGGCCGACTAATATATAGGGTTTAAACCATGTAAAGTTTCATCCCCTTTTAAGGAGGTTGGACCAAGCAAAATAAATCTCACCTTTTAAATTTTATAATCACAAGCTGTTTAACCCGTTGACCTACCCCTTGAGTGGTTTGATATCGGGTTAGTTTTTAAAATTAGACAGTATGATATATCATACTTTTGCCTCTATATGTTTGTGGTTGATATACTTGTGAAAGTTGAGCATTTTTCACTCAGATGTACGCGGTCTAACTTGACTTCTCTATGACGTATTAGGCCACCTCGGAGATGGTTGTATACGCCTAAACTTTTATTAAAGTAGGTCTTATAGCCAATTTTTTAGTCTCTTAGGAATTGCTTATGCAAGTGTTTTTCTGCAACTTCCAAAGCAAATAAGCAGTTGTAAGTGGCTGATAAGATACTCACATAAGCAGTGTAAAAATTAGAGGCTGCTTTTGTAAAGTGGTTAGCTACTAAAATCTGAAACCAGCTAAATACTAGGAGAAAACAGAGGAACTATATAAATGAGAATCATATTGTATAGAAATTGATGAATGGCATCCATCAAAAGATGGAAAAAATACAAGCACAACTTTTAACAAAAAAAGATACAAATTGAGCTTTATTCACCATATTTTCCCAATAATTTTCTACAACTAAGGTTAGAAAATTGTATCCGTATATTACATTGCACGTATAATATGACATCTTGATTGATCACATTTGAATCCTACGTAAATATGTAAACGATCTCCACCTCCAAAACTCCTGAAAATAGTAGTATATCCTTGCGTCATTGTGATGACTATTGTTTCAAAACTATGATTTCTGCATGGGCTCTCGGTTTGTCAAGTGACACTTGTAACCTTCAGCGTGGCAAGTAACCTGAACTAATGGCCGTTTGAAGCTCTAGCTTCAATATGGTCTTCCGACCTCAGCTGATACTCTTGTCTCCTGCGATTCATCTCCTCTCTACACAGCGATGTTAAAGATTAGTTTATAAGATAGTACAGGGTGTTTGGTATTACGTTTTGAATTGATTATGTGATATTAGAAAACTCGGAACAAAAACTCCTGTAGGAAGTAGTGTTTGGATGTTTTAGTTGTGACATAAACAGATTCACATGTTATATGACCACCTTAATAATATCAGTTTCGCTGCAGCTACTCTTAAATTAACTATTTGACCCCTAAATAATCAGAAATAATTTCACTATACCCACACATGAGAAACTTTTCATCAAACACAATAATCAGATAATCACTATCAAAATGCAACGCCATCAGAACCTGAAGAAACATGAATGAACTTAAACTGAAAGCAGTTATTTCACCTGAGAAAGTTCCAGACTGAATGGTAATACAGAATAGCAACAATTCGTCGCTTTCGTTCTTCTTGAAAATCGACCGCATGCTGGACCACAGGCAACTGTTTTATTCCTTTAGCCTCCATCAGCTTTTTAGCAATTGCCAAATCCGTATCTGGATAACACATTAAAAGTCCACGATAACTTATCCCACGAGTACATATAGAAGAAACAAGACACTCGCCAAACTGCATAATTATTCGGTTAAAAAATATTTAATATAATGGGTATGTGCGCGAATATAAGGCTACAACAAGCATACGCAAATATATAAAATAGCGATGAGTATATGACATACATCTGGAGTTGAAGAGGCACCCTCGACTTCATCATATTCCCTCATCATGCCACGTTTAATGTCACCATACATCAAAATCCCCTCTAAATGCTCTTCAGTATCAATAACAAGCACACATGTTTGATGCCCGTTGTCCATACGTTGTACAGCCTACTGAATAGTTGATGATAATCCAACATGAAGGTAGTTGGTTGACATAGCCTGTGAAACCTGTTTAAACAATAAAATAAATAAAATGAGCGCCATGCAACAGAGTGTATTTGTATCGTCACCAAAAGATAATATAAACCTTCAAATCCTCGAGAATAAAATCTTCATCAACTGCTTCATGGTTATCATCCGGTCCCATTACACAAAGCTCTAAGTCATCTCCATCACCCATTTGTTGTCTCCAGTTCTCAAATTTGTCAACTGGTGAAAGCATAGCATAGCCTCTTTTTGAATCAGATCCCTCACTCTCCTTCGACTGGTTTGCCACAGATGGTACCCATATTGCTAAACCAACAGCCCCCTGAAAACACAACATTCAACACGATATGAGTTGGTGTTTGGTTTGCACTAAAGAAGCACTGTAGGTATGGTTTGAGCAGGAATGGGATTGAATATAGGCATGGAATTCTAATCCCGACCCTTTAGGTGGGTATGCAGGATGCCTAATTTTATGGGTATCAATCTCATACCCTTAACACAAACATATTCAAACACTAACAAACCAATACCCTCAGACCCAAACCATCCAACCAAAAACCCCTTATTAACAGAAACCGGTATTCAAATTTATTAACTTATTTGAAAAAAACAATTTACCATGAGGGGAAGCAAGATCCTATAATCCTTTGTCAGCTCGAATAGAAGTAGAACTGAAGTCAACGGAACAGAACACACTGAAGCCAAGGTTGCAGCCATTCCAACCTACAGTAAAAGATTGTATTCAGATTCACCACCAATATGTTTAATAACTAAGCAGAAAAAATTTGAAAGTAACACAATGTAATGGCATTACCAACGCATATGCTTGTGGCTCAGCAATAGCAGTGTTCCCAGGTATAGCTGAGTTAATTAACTGTCTAGCTGAACCACCAAACACCGCACCCACTGCAGCACCAATCATCAAACTTGGTGCATACATACCACCAACAAGCCCAGAACCTTTGCATAGAGCCGTGGCTACAACTTTAGCTGCAACTAACTGAGCCAGAAGCCAAATTCCAGGTGCAGAAGCTATCTTTCCAGTAAGTAGAATTTCATCAACATTATTGAACCCCCAATACAGAACTCCAGGATACTTAAGAGCAATTATCCCAGCTCCTAAACCACCTAAAGCTGGTGTGACAACAGAAGGAAGTCCAAGCCGTTCTTTGATATATTCAAAAAAATTATTGAACCACGTTACTAAACGGGTGAATAATACATTAACATAGCATACCTAATATCAGGTACAGAGGTAGTTCTGCAAGCAAAAATGAAGTTTATGATCTAAAAAGTAAACAACGTTCTTATATAAGGTTAAATATGGTATACAACAACAACAATACCCAATCCCGTCTAAAAGAGGTATGGGGAGGGTTAAAAATGGTATAGTCCTCAAAATTTTCATCCATTTAAAGGTTTACCTCATAAACTTTACTGTATTTGACAATGTTTTTATCCTTTAGCTTATTTATTTATTTATTTATTTATTTTCTATGCTAAAGGATTCCTTTACCTCTCTTCTTATCTTATTCAAACATCTCTACTCTTAACTTACAACCCGTTTAATCGGCCATTTCTTGATGAGTTGACATAAATTATTTTTTCACCTTGTTATATAATCATTTTCTGCTATGGATAGAAACATTGCCAATATAATATAAGTTTGCTTTTCATAAAAAGAAAAAAAATGCCAATTAAAATTTTAAAGTTTGGCGCAAATGGATGAAAGTTAAAACCACTATTCACCCTGAACCGCTAATATATATAAGCATGTAAATAATGAAGTTTATGATAATATACCGGCAGCCGATTTCAAATCATACGTTGGCACTGTAAACGCCTGTTTCTCCCCGAGTACAGCATTTGAGACAGTGGAAGAAATAACAGAAGCCAATATAATCATTGTAGTTGTAAATGGAGGCGAGTTTTCAGCACGAAGAGGTCTTAAAACAGTTTCAATGGCAAAAAAAGAACCAGCAACTGCTGCATTAAAACCTGAAGCTATACCAGTAGCAGAACCGGCTGCAACAAGGGCTATCCTACGTTCTTTATTATTTTCCATCATTAACGAGCATCCATTGGCACACGATTTTCCAATATCTACACTAGGGCCTTCAGGACCCAAAGAACAACCGGTACCTAAGGTTACTGCAGCTTGAATAGCCTTCACTACTGGAAAGAAACCTGAAAGAAAACTCGAACCATGTCCAGGAGTTGACTGCCTTATCTGGTCTAGTATTTCAAGTAAACCATGCAGCATCCCGACTATGACTCCTCCGGTGACTGGTATCAGAAGTATTCTGTGCCAAGTGTCAGCCAGCCTCTGTAAACGTAGCCAAGCAGCACCTTCGTTTGGAGTGCCAGCCCATGCCCATCCATGTATTACATGCACCTTTATTTAGTACCTCATTGTCAGTTTAGGCTGAGGTTCTAATTAAACAAGATACATAGCAGTAAAGTTGCAGAAGTGTTTGGCATTGAGTTTTAATAGTGATTATGTGAAGCTATAATGAGATAGAGTTTGGACGTGACGTGATAATTAGACCATCTGGCAATTCTGATTATTTAAGAATTTACATGTTATCAGATCATCACCTGTTTAAAGTTGCGAACGAATAATCACATAATCAGTTTTGTTGCAACTACTCATAAACTGAATATTTGACCCCTAACACTATAGCTAGACACTAGAGATATACTATCGCTTAGTTGAAAACAGAATATTCAGATAAACACTTTACAAACGTAATGCTAAACACCTCTAAACCATAAGCTGATGGGTTCAAGCAAATGACAATGAGATAGATCCAACTACTAACTACTATACTATAGTGAAAAAGCTAATCTCAATATTCTTCACAAGTGCAGATACTTAAATAATCAAAAAAATCGCTATTCTCAATATTCTTCACAAGTGCAGATACTTTTAATATACTTAAATAATCAAAAAAATCGCTAATCTCCATATTCTTCACAAGTGCAGATACTTTTAATATACTTAAATAATCAAAACAATCGCTAATCTCAATATTCTTCACAAGTGTAGATACTTAAATAATAATAATAAAAAAAAAAAAAAAAAAAAAATCGCTAATCTCAATATTCTTCACAAGTGCAGATAACTTAAATAATCAAAAAAATCGTTAATCTCAATATTCTTCACAAGTGCAGATACTTAGATAATCAAAAAAATCGCTAATCTCAATATTCTTCACAAGTGCAGATACTTTTAATATACTTAAATAATCAAAAAAATCGCTAATCTCAATATTCTTCACAAGTGCAGATACTTTTAATATACTTAATATTCTTCTAGCATTTCAGCGAACACCTAGTGTGCGTTGACAGAATTAAATTCAACTTGAAAATTAAATTCGAACAACTTCATAAATGACGCATATTATTTCATATTTTCTAGATCACATAACTAATGACCACTTTCCTGTTAGTGTTAACACCATCTAGACGTTGACGATATGCAATATAATTTAATAAAAAAGCTTGATCAGTTTCAATGACCTTGGAACTCAGGGGAGGTTTTAGTACATGAACTTAGCTAATAATCAGTGTCGATTAACAAACATCAACCATCAGCAAAAAGGCATGTTCATCTTTCATTTTCTTCACATGTGAAAACAACTAGCATTTCATCGAACACATAGTGTACATTGACAAACCATCAACAAAAGACAGGTACATCTTTCATTTTTTTCATCAGGTTTACGTAATGATCTAAATTATTCATGAACATAACTAATAATAAAATCAAACACATAAAACACAAAAAAAAAAATATCTTTAATCACTGAATCTAAAGAAATATATGAATCAAAAGCTTAATTTAGACTTACTCAATACCTCAATAGTATTTATTTTTTAATGAAGCTGATAGTGATAACTGATGATGATGATTATCGGCGGTGGATGGGATCGGCGATGATTATGGCGGTGAACTGTGGTTATCGGCGATGATTATAGCAGTGGACAGTGGGTATCGGCAATGATTGAGGTGATCGGCGATGATTGAGGTGGACGGTGGTTATCAGCAATGATTACGGCGGTGGACGGTGGTAACCGGCAATGACTGGTGGAAATTGGTGTTGATGAATGTTGAGAGAGTATCAGTGTTTTTCACACTTTTAAAAGTGAGATGTGTGTGTGTTTTTACGTTTTATTGATCTTTAGTGTAAAAATTACGGAGTACTTTTTTAGTGTAAAAATTATGACTGATCCGGGCCGTTAGATCTAAAAAAAGGAGGGATTAAATGGAAGGTCATGATTACTTCTCGCATTCTCACAAAAAAAGCCCTTCTCATTTGAACGCTTCACTATATATATATATATATATATATATATATATATATATATATATATATATGTATATATGTATGTATATCTATATGTATATATATATATATATATATATATATATATATATATATGTATGTATATCTATATGTATATGTATATATATATATATATATATATATATATATATATATATATATATATATATATATGTATATCTATATGTATATATACATATAGATATACATATATATATATATATATATATGTATATGTATATCTATATGTATATGTATATATACATATATATATATAAGGCCCAGGTATGCTCAAATATATGAACCCAAATCAGTCATGAGGATTCTATTTACGATAAGATCCCAAGATAATTGATTCAAACCACAGCCAATTAACCACAAGTCAGTCAATGATAAAATACCCTTAACACGCCATTCAATCGGCTAAACAGGGCTGGATCACGACTATGACATGGTTATTATGACATGGTTATCACAACATCTGTATGGGCTTGTTATCGACCTAGACTTAGATCGGCTGATATATTTGAACATAACAAAGCTTTAAAATAATATGAGATTCATGGAGTCTAGTTATATATTTGCTTAATGTTATTCAACATAAGAATCTAAGCTGCCATAAATTAAAAATTAAACAAAATAAAACTTACAAAGAGGAATTCAGTCGGACGATTCTTTATTATTCCAAACTTTATTACACCAAACTTTATTACAAGTAGTCGGACGATTTTAGAGAGAGAGTGGAAATTACAAGTGGTAGTAAGAGAGTGATACCTCCCCATAAACTATGGGCCTTCTTTATATAGAAGGAAAACTACTATTACAAACGTCATTGCTTACATCATTATTAAAATGGCCGACAATGGGCAATTATTGACTCCTGGACTTATTCTCCCATTTTTTGCTTTCCTGAGGACGATTCTCCTTTTGAAATACGTTTAACAACCGTATTTTTAATTTCTTCAAAAATGTCTTCCAAAGGTATTTCTTCTGTATCATCTGGCTGAGATTCTCCTGCTAGGCAATTATATTGATTCTCATCTTCTGAAAGAGTCTTCATTGAGGAATCTGATGGTTGATAATCGAAATTCTTTATTAAATCTTCTTTAATCTCTTTGAGATATTCCTCTAAAATTTCTTCTTTGGAAATATTTTCTTTTCCTTGGATTTTTAATTTATCCAAAATTTGTTGATAAGGAGTTGGATTATCCTTCTTCTTCTTGAATTCTTGTTGGGCTTTGTATTCAGCAGTTGTTCTTTTTATTAAATCAATTGTGTCTTTGGAGTATATTTCTCCTGTTTCTTTTGAAATCATTCTTTTCCAAAATTTTGTAAAAAATGTTCTTTTTAATTGAGGAATTTGATCAGGAGCATAATCTACTTCTGGAGCCCATTTCCAAATCCATGGGATAGAAAATTCTATGAAAAATAAAAATGAAGGAATAATTTCCTTAACACCATTATTTTTTGTTATCATGTCTATGAATTTTGGAGAAACATCAATCCATTCCACATATAAACCCTTATATGGTTCTGGAAGAATTTGAATTGAGGGACCATATGAAATCCACCAATTTTTAAACCAATTTGGTAAAGACTTATTAAAATTCTTGGGACAAACTTTAAAAAACCAAGAATGTTTCTTTTTGGGATTGATATATAAAAAGGCTTTATGAAAACTTTCTACATAATCCCAGTAATTATATTTCACAGCAATTTTTTGGGTAGGATGTATAAATTCCTTTTCTTTTAAGGTACTTAGACCCCATTCTTCTGCAGTTATGATCTGCTTTATTATTACTTTACTAAAATTATAAATATTACTATTTTGGTCAGTAAAATGTCTGACTTCAATTGATCCTGTTGATATGAGTATATTCTCATAATATGATCTTGATTTGTACGCATATGCCGCACAAGGAACATTATCAAGATATCTGGACATCAAAATCCATGGGTCATTACCTGCTTCAAAATATCTCATAACATCTTGATATTCAAGAAATATGATTCTCTCCTTATTTGGAGACTGGCAATATTCATGAGAATCATCACTTTCTTCTTCAACAAGAGCATTAGCATAAGAAGGAGTATTTCCTTTTTTATTTTTTATGAATTCCAAAAATTCTCCATATAATGGATCATTTGGACCTGGAATTGTTGATGAAGATGCTGATTCAGCAATATTACTGGCTATTAGCCTGTTGTTTCCATGTTGAACCAATATATTGTTGGCTCCTCCTGTTCTTCCACCCCTATAAAGGTGGCTACCTCTTCCTCCTCTTCCTCGAGGAATCATGACTGCAAAAATTCTCTAGTTAAAAAATCAGGAAGAATATTATCTTTCCCTTTTTTATATTCTATTGTAAAATCAAATGGAGCTAATTGAGCTTGCCATCTAGCATACATTTGCTTGGATACATCATGTTTGAAATCTTTATTAAACATAAATTTAGCTGCTTGACAATCAGTTTTAATTATGAAATGTTGGTTATATAAGTCTTCTTGAAACTTTAAAACACACTTTATTATAGAAAGAATTTCTTTTGCCACAGTAGCATAATTTTTCTGGGCATTATTCCATTTTCCAGAATGAAATCTTACCAAAATTTCTTGTTTATTTTCTGGATTTACTTGTTTCAAAATTCCACCATAACCAATATCTGAAGCATCAGTTTCTATAATTTTTTCCCAATTTGGATTTGCTAATGATAAGCAAGGAAGACTAGAAACTTTTGTTTTAATTATTTGGACTGCCTGAGTATGTTTTTCAGTCCAAGGTGAAGGAATCTTTTTCAATCTTTCATATAAAATAGCCGTATCTTTAGCTAAATCTTTATAAAAGGCTGAAATATAATTTAAACTTCCCAAAAACCTTTGTAGTTGAGTTTTATCCAGTATAATATCTGGAAATTTAGATGCAAACTCAATACTTCTATTAATAGGAATAATTTGACCCTTTTCTATATTATGGCCTAGAAATCTGACTTTTGTTTGAAAAATCATCATTTTTGGTTTTGAAATAACTAAACCACTATTAATAATAATTTTTTCAAATATATCTAGATGTTTGAAATGAGATTCTATATTTTTTGAAAATACGAGAATATCATCAATATAAACAATTATAAAATCACTGAATGGATTAAAAATGTCATTCATAATTTTTTGAAATTCAGAAGGTGCATTTTTAAGACCAAATGGCATAACATTCCATTCATATTGTCCAAAAGGGACATTAAAAGCAGTTTTATACCTGTCTTCTTCATTAATTTGGATCTGCCAATATCCTGACTTTAAATCAAATTTTGAAAATATAATTGCATTATAAAGTCTGTCTAAAAGATCCTTTTTATTAGGAATAGGGTATCTAATCCATTTTAAAACTTTATTTAGGGGTTTATAATTTATAACTAATCTAGGAACCCCTCTTTCTTGTTCTGAATGCTTATTAACATAAAAAGCAGTACAAGACCATTGAGATTTTGAAGGTTTTATTAATCCTTTTTGTAATAAAGAAGCTATTTCTTTTTTGCATAAATCAAGTAATTCTGGTTTCATTTGACCAGGTCTAGCTTTAGTAGGAATATTATCCTCAGAAAATCCTTCTTCATATGGAAGACTAACAATATGTTTTTTTCTGTTCCAAAAAGCATTTGGATGATCATTACAAATTTTTAAAGAAAATTTATTTACAATCATTTGTATTTTTTCCTTTAATTTAGGATTCTCTAATTTTTCTTCAATAGTCCACATATTTATTTCATCTTTAAGAAAACATATTTGTTTATTTTTTATTATAATTTGATCTTTTAATTCTGAAAGCATTCTAGTAATAGGTTGAGTTATAAATTCAAATATTATACTTTTACCATTGAAGGTACCTGTAATACCATTTTTATCAACTTTTTGAAGAGGAAATATCTTGTTTATAAAAGGACTTCCTAAAATAATTTGACTAGTCATATTTTTAACTAGAATAAAATTTGTAGGTATACAGACATTATTTTTACAAATTTTTGCATTTTGAAGTTTATAATTTATCTGTATTTTTTCACCACTCACAGTACCCACTGAGTGTGATGTTTTAACAAAATATTTTGTAGGAATTAATCCTTCTTTAATACAATTTAGATCTGCTCCATTATCAACAAGAGCGGTAAATTCTTTAATTTCAGTATTATTAATGAGTAAGGTTACCTTTACCCACCATTTTTGTGATGTTATCATCTCTAAAGTTTGAAGAAAATCTTCTTCCTCAATTAATTCATTCCCTTTATTAACCAAAGATTTTCCTTTTTCTAAGTTAGATATTCTATTGTCAAGATTTTTATTTTTACTCTTTAAATTGTTAATTTCTTTTTTAAGATTATTAACTTCTTCTAGTAAATTATTAAGTGTTACTGGTGTATCAATTTTTTGTCTCTGTTTGAGCATTTTATTTACTTCAATCATAGAATATGGAGTATCATCTTGAATTTTCTCATTATCAGAAAATTGTTCGATAATTTTATTTCTTGTATCATCATCTTTTATTAATTTTAAAAGATCTAATGTTTCACTAGTTAAAACATTTATTTTTAAATCTTCAAATTGAGCCTGAATTTTATAAATTTCCATATCTGAATTATCAGATTCTTCAGAATAATTATTTTCTGAAACAAAATCTTCTTCCTTTAAACAATTACAATTCATTTCAGAATCTGAATTATCTGAGTTATCAGAAGAGTTTTCTTTTTCTGATTCTGAATTTAAAAGAATTTTCTTTAAACTATCTTTTATTTCTTCATCAATATTAAGGTTATTAATTTTCTTTCTTACTCTGCATTTATTTGCAAAATGACCAACTTTTCCACATTTATAACAAGTAATAGTTGGTTTGTTTCTAAATTGTTTCCTTATGTACCTTTTTTCCCTTCTTTTTTCAATTTTTGAAGGATTTTTATAAAAACTTTTATCTTTTATAAAATCCTTTTTGGTTTTATGAAATCTTTTATTAACAGGAGTTGAACAAGCCATTCCAAACTGATCACAGAAATGGCCTAATTGTTTCCTTTCATTAATATTTTGAGTTTTGATTTGTTGATTTAACTTTATTTCATTACATAAAGCCAATCCTTCTTGAATACAAGTTCCTATTAATTTGCCATAAGTAAAATTATCATAATTGATAGTTGCTTCATTTTTTCGAAGATTATTTCTTACTCTTTCAGCAAATAAATTAGGTAAACCATCTATGAATTTTGACTTCCAATAGGTAGTATTAGCATCAGGAAGTTCCATGACTCTACTAAGGAAAGTATCCTTATACCACCTAAAGGAAGTTAAAGTCTTACATTTTAATCCATTAAGAAGAGTTCTAATATTTTCTGAATCATCAGACCATCTTCCAGTAAAATGTTCAATTATATTAACAATTAATGTATAAACTGCATTAGGTTTCTCAACACCATCTTCTGTTTTTACTGTATTAAGAAGTGTTTGTTTATCTTGCATTATAAGATAATTATCCCACCAACCTTTTAGTTGGCCTGTAAAACCTGCTACAATCATATTTGCAACAGTTTTATCAGCATTTCCATTATTTTTAGCAATAGTAGAGTACATCATCATACGATGGACTAAATTATAGATTTGCCTTTCTGTATAACCATCAATATTCCATTCATAAATATTTTTGCCACTATAACTATTATTAATAACATACTCCTTTTCCTCATGAAGAACATCTTGAGGAGTAGGTCTAGGGTAATAGTATAATTTTTGAGAAGGTTTATTAGCATATTTACTTTTATACCTTTCTATTTTGTTAATATTATTATCAATTTTTTCATTATTTTCTTTATCAGATAAATTATCATCAATATTATTTAATTTCAGATTTTTTATTTGATTCTCTATTAAATTTTGTAATTCTAAAGTTGATTTTAATTTAAAATCTTTGACTTCAGGAGGTGGTTGAATACTAGCAACTGCTTGTGAACAGCTAGCTTCATTATTATCTTTAATTGTCTTTTGTTTCTCAGTTTTTAACTGATTTATTTGATTTATAAGAGTTTCTACTCTATTATGAATAGAAAATATTTGTTCACCCAAAACAATTAAATAAATACTAGAAAAGTTTTGTTGTTGTATTAACTGATTAACATGACCAGTAGTAATAGATATAGTTTCATTTTCAAATAATTTTTGAAAAGCTGAAAAATGCATATGAACATCTTCTTTATTTATTATAAAAGGTTGTTGTGGAGGAAAAATTTGTTTAGAACTTTGACCATTTATTAATTTATAATCTCTTTCCAAAACTGATATATAATCAATTAGATAATTATTAATAAACCACGGAACAAAATAAATAACCTTATTAACTTGTGATAAATGACTATAAAATTTTTCTTGCATATTCTTCAAATTTTCTTTTGAATAATTTTCAAAAAGCCATTTTCTAAAAGGTTCCCATTTGGGCAATTTAAATTCTTGGGAAATATTCATTCTGGTTGAAGAACCAGGAGAAAAATCAATTTTTTCTTTACTATCCATTTAACAAGAAAAATTCATTTCAGAAGGAGTAATATTATCCTCATCATTATAATTTCCTTGAACAATATTATTTCTAATAGTTAGATTTTCAATTTTTTGTGGAAAACTTTCTTCTCTTATTTGAGAAGTTGATGCCCTAGCTGTAGAAGGTATATTAACCTCATAATCTAGATGACTAGAAAATACAGATCTATTAGATCTTGTTCTTCTTATTAAAGCATTAGCATTATCCAAATCTTCTTCTGATTTAAATTTTATTTTAACAGTTCCATCAGAAGTTTGTAAAACATTAGTAAGATTACTATTGATTTTTGGTTTAGGAGGTATAGCTCCTTCTAAAAGCCAATTTTCAGGAAATTCAATTTCATTCTATTTTATAATTTTTCTTGTAGATATTTTAGACATATCTAAATTACTTTCTATTAGAATAGTTTCATTATTCTTACTAAACCTTTTACATTTAGGATTCATAGTAGTAAGAGGTTTAAAATATATTCTATAACAAATACATATTAATTCAGAACCAGGCATATAATCATAACCATGAGTTTTAACATTCAAAGTTAAACTTTCAAGTATATTAACATCAGATAAAGATAATTGTAAATTAGGATAAACATTAAAATAGACTGGACCATGAGCCAGGCTAGATTGGATAATTCCAATTAAAGATTGTTGCCAATTTCTATTCCGACCATCTCTTAGGACAGCAAGAAAACTTTCTGGTAACCCTTGTAAAGTTAAGGGTTTAAATGCAACTTGTATTAAGCCTATATGTAAATAATTGTAATTTTGACGATATTTTTGAATATCTCTTTCATTTAACAATTTTAAAATCATTTCATTATTATCAAGAGTTATTGTTTCTTCAGTAGTTTTTACTGACTGAACAAACCCCAATTCTTCAAAAGTTCCAATTTCATATAAAACTTTTGGTTGGACCTTAGGAATTGTCCATTTATTAAGAAGATCTAAATTTCTGGGAATTTCATATTCCTCAGTCATACTGTTTTTGACAGATCTATTATTTTTCTTAAAAAGATTTAACATTTTATTTTGAATTATGTTGAATAACTTTAAACAAACATATTCCTATTATCCATGGCTCTGATACCATTAGAAGGCCCAGGTATGCTCAAATATATGAACCCAAATCAGTCATGAGGATTCTATTTACGATAAGATCCCAAGATAATTGATTCAAACCACAGCCAATTAACCACAAGTCAGTCAATGATAAAATACCCTTAACACGCCATTCAATCGGCTAAACAGGGCTGGATCACGACTATGACATGATACCATTAGAAGGCCCAGGTATGCTCAAATATATGAACCCAAATCAGTCATGAGGATTCTATTTACGATAAGATCCCAAGATAATTGATTCAAACCACAGCCAATTAACCACAAGTCAGTCAATGATAAAATACCCTTAACACGCCATTCAATCGGCTAAACAGGGCTGGATCACGACTATGACATGGTTATTATGACATGGTTATCACAACATCTGTATGGGCTTGTTATCGACCTAGACTTAGATCGGCTGATATATTTGAACATAACAAAGCTTTAAAATAATATGAGATTCATGGAGTCTAGTTATATATTTGCTTAATGTTATTCAACATAAGAATCTAAGCTGCCATAAATTAAAAATTAAACAAAATAAAACTTACAAAGAGGAATTCAGTCGGACGATTCTTTATTATTCCAAACTCTCTTACTACCACTTGTAATTTCCACTCTCTCTCTAAAATCGTCCGACTACTTGTAATAAAGTATGTTCATATGCATTTTTCAGCTTTTCAAAAATTATTTGAAAATGAAACTATATCTATTACTACTGGTCATGTTAATCAGTTAATACAACAACAAAACTTTTCTAGTATTTATTTAATTGTTTTGGGTGAACAAATATTTTCTATTCATAATAGAGTAGAAACTCTTATAAATCAAATAAATCAGTTAAAAACTGAGAAACAAAAGACAATTAAAGATAATAATGAAGCTAGCTGTTCACAAGCAGTTGCTAGTATTCAACCACCTCCTGAAGTCAAAGATTTTAAATTAAAATCAACTTTAGAATTACAAAATTTAATAGAGAATCAAATAAAAAATCTGAAATTAAATAATATTGATGATAATTTATCTGATAAAGAAAATAATGAAAAAATTGATAATAATATTAACAAAATAGAAAGGTATAATAGTAAATATGCTAATAAACCTTCTCAAAAATTATACTATTACCCTAGACCTACTCCTCAAGATGTTCTTCATGAGGAAAAGGAGTATGTTATTAATAATAGTTATAGTGGCAAAAATATTTATGAATGGAATATTGATGGTTATACAGAAAGGCAAATCTATAATTTAGTCCATCGTATGATGATGTACTCTACTATTGCTAAAAATAATGGAAATGCTGATAAAACTGTTGCAAATATGATTGTAGCAGGTTTTACAGGCCAACTAAAAGGTTGGTGGGATAATTATCTTATAATGCAAGATAAACAAACACTTCTTAATACAGTAAAAACAGAAGATGGTGTTGAGAAACCTAATGCAGTTTATACATTAATTGTTAATATAATTGAACATTTTACTGGAAGATGGTCTGATGATTCAGAAAATATTAGAACTCTTCTTAATGGATTAAAATGTAAGACTTTAACTTCCTTTAGGTGGTATAAGGATACTTTCCTTAGTAGAGTCATGGAACTTCCTGATGCTAATACTACCTATTGGAAGTCAAAATTCATAGATGGTTTACCTAATTTATTTGCTGAAAGAGTAAGAAATAATCTTCGAAAAAATGAAGCAACTATCAATTATGATAATTTTACTTATGGCAAATTAATAGGAACTTGTATTCAAGAAGGATTGGCTTTATGTAATGAAATAAAGTTAAATCAACAAATCAAAACTCAAAATATTAATGAAAGGAAACAATTAGGCCATTTCTGTGATCAGTTTGGAATGGCTTGTTCAACTCCTGTTAATAAAAGATTTCATAAAACCAAAAAGGATTTTATAAAAGATAAAAGTTTTTATAAAAATCCTTCAAAAATTGAAAAAAGAAGGGAAAAAAGGTACATAAGGAAACAATTTAGAAACAAACCAACTATTACTTGTTATAAATGTGGAAAAGTTGGTCATTTTGCAAATAAATGCAGAGTAAGAAAGAAAATTAATAACCTTAATATTGATGAAGAAATAAAAGATAGTTTAAAGAAAATTCTTTTAAATTCAGAATCAGAAAAAGAAAACTCTTCTGATAACTCAGATAATTCAGATTCTGAAATGAATTGTAATTGTTTAAAGGAAGAAGATTTTGTTTCAGAAAATAATTATTCTGAAGAATCTGATAATTCAGATATGGAAATTTATAAAATTCAGGCTCAATTTGAAGATTTAAAAATAAATGTTTTAACTAGTGAAACATTAGATCTTTTAAAATTAATAAAAGATGATGATACAAGAAATAAAATTATCGAACAATTTTCTGATAATGAGAAAATTCAAGATGATACTCCATATTCTATGATTGAAGTAAATAAAATGCTCAAACAGAGACAAAAAATTGATACACCAGTAACACTTAATAATTTACTAGAAGAAGTTAATAATCTTAAAAAAGAAATTAACAATTTAAAGAGTAAAAATAAAAATCTTGACAATAGAATATCTAACTTAGAAAAAGGAAAATCTTTGGTTAATAAAGGGAATGAATTAATTGAGGAAGAAGATTTTCTTCAAACTTTAGAGATGATAACATCACAAAAATGGTGGGTAAAGGTAACCTTACTCATTAATAATACTGAAATTAAAGAATTTACCGCTCTTGTTGATAATGGAGCAGATCTAAATTGTATTAAAGAAGGATTAATTCCTACAAAATATTTTGTTAAAACATCACACTCAGTGGGTACTGTGAGTGGTGAAAAAATACAGATAAATTATAAACTTCAAAATGCAAAAATTTGTAAAAATAATGTCTGTATACCTACAAATTTTATTCTAGTTAAAAATATGACTAGTCAAATTATTTTAGGAAGTCCTTTTATAAACAAGATATTTCCTCTTCAAAAAGTTGATAAAAATGGTATTACAGGTACCTTCAATGGTAAAAGTATAATATTTGAATTTATAACTCAACCTATTACTAGAATGCTTTCAGAATTAAAAGATCAAATTATAATAAAAAATAAACAAATATGTTTTCTTAAAGATGAAATAAATATGTGGACTATTGAAGAAAAATTAGAGAATCCTAAATTAAAGGAAAAAATACAAATGATTGTAAATAAATTTTCTTTAAAAATTTGTAATGATCATCCAAATGCTTTTTGGAACAGAAAAAAACATATTGTTAGTCTTCCATATGAAGAAGGATTTTCTGAGGATAATATTCCTACTAAAGCTAGACCTGGTCAAATGAAACCAGAATTACTTGATTTATGCAAAAAAGAAATAGCTTCTTTATTACAAAAAGGATTAATAAAACCTTCAAAATCTCAATGGTCTTGTACTGCTTTTTATGTTAATAAGCATTCAGAACAAGAAAGAGGGGTTCCTAGATTAGTTATAAATTATAAACCCCTAAATAAAGTTTTAAAATGGATTAGATACCCTATTCCTAATAAAAAGGATCTTTTAGACAGACTTTATAATGCAATTATATTTTCAAAATTTGATTTAAAGTCAGGATATTGGCAGATCCAAATTAATGAAGAAGACAGGTATAAAACTGCTTTTAATGTCCCTTTTGGACAATATGAATGGAATGTTATGCCATTTGGTCTTAAAAATGCACCTTCTGAATTTCAAAAAATTATGAATGACATTTTTAATCCATTCAGTGATTTTATAATTGTTTATATTGATGATATTCTCGTATTTTCAAAAAATATAGAATCTCATTTCAAACATCTAGATATATTTGAAAAAATTATTATTAATAGTGGTTTAGTTATTTCAAAACCAAAAATGATGATTTTTCAAACAAAAGTCAGATTTCTAGGCCATAATATAGAAAAGGGTCAAATTATTCCTATTAATAGAAGTATTGAGTTTGCATCTAAATTTCCAGATATTATACTGGATAAAACTCAACTACAAAGGTTTTTGGGAAGTTTAAATTATATTTCAGCCTTTTATAAAGATTTAGCTAAAGATACGGCTATTTTATATGAAAGATTGAAAAAGATTCTTTCACCTTGGACTGAAAAACATACTCAGGCAGTCCAAATAATTAAAACAAAAGTTTCTAGTCTTCCTTGCTTATCATTAGCAAATCCAAATTGGGAAAAAATTATAGAAACTGATGCTTCAGATATTGGTTATGGTGGAATTTTGAAACAAGTAAATCCAGAAAATAAACAAGAAATTTTGGTAAGATTTCATTCTGGAAAATGGAATAATGCCCAGAAAAATTATGCTACTGTGGCAAAAGAAATTCTTTCTATAATAAAGTGTGTTTTAAAGTTTCAAGAAGACTTATATAACCAACATTTCATAATTAAAACTGATTGTCAAGCAGCTAAATTTATGTTTAATAAAGATTTCAAACATGATGTATCCAAGCAAATGTATGCTAGATGGCAAGCTCAATTAGCTCCATTTGATTTTACAATAGAATATAAAAAAGGGAAAGATAATATTCTTCCTGATTTTTTAACTAGAGAATTTTTGCAGTCATGATTCCTCGAGGAAGAGGAGGAAGAGGTAGCCACCTTTATAGGGGTGGAAGAACAGGAGGAGCCAACAATATATTGGTTCAACATGGAAACAACAGGCTAATAGCCAGTAATATTGCTGAATCAGCATCTTCATCAACAATTCCAGGTCCAAATGATCCATTATATGGAGAATTTTTGGAATTCATAAAAAATAAAAAAGGAAATACTCCTTCTTATGCTAATGCTCTTGTTGAAGAAGAAAGTGATGATTCTCATGAATATTGCCAGTCTCCAAATAAGGAGAGAATCATATTTCTTGAATATCAAGATGTTATGAGATATTTTGAAGCAGGTAATGACCCATGGATTTTGATGTCCAGATATCTTGATAATGTTCCTTGTGCGGCATATGCGTACAAATCAAGATCATATTATGAGAATATACTCATATCAACAGGATCAATTGAAGTCAGACATTTTACTGACCAAAATAGTAATATTTATAATTTTAGTAAAGTAATAATAAAGCAGATCATAACTGCAGAAGAATGGGGTCTAAGTACCTTAAAAGAAAAGGAATTTATACATCCTACCCAAAAAATTGCTGTGAAATATAATTACTGGGATTATGTAGAAAGTTTTCATAAAGCCTTTTTATATATCAATCCCAAAAAGAAACATTCTTGGTTTTTTAAAGTTTGTCCCAAGAATTTTAATAAGTCTTTACCAAATTGGTTTAAAAATTGGTGGATTTCATATGGTCCCTCAATTCAAATTCTTCCAGAACCATATAAGGGTTTATATGTGGAATGGATTGATGTTTCTCCAAAATTCATAGACATGATAACAAAAAATAATGGTGTTAAGGAAATTATTCCTTCATTTTTATTTTTCATAGAATTTTCTATCCCATGGATTTGGAAATGGGCTCCAGAAGTAGATTATGCTCCTGATCAAATTCCTCAATTAAAAAGAACATTTTTTACAAAATTTTGGAAAAGAATGATTTCAAAAGAAACAGGAGAAATATACTCCAAAGACACAATTGATTTAATAAAAAGAACAACTGCTGAATACAAAGCCCAACAAGAATTCAAGAAGAAGAAGGATAATCCAACTCCTTATCAACAAATTTTGGATAAATTAAAAATCCAAGGAAAAGAAAATATTTCCAAAGAAGAAATTTTAGAGGAATATCTCAAAGAGATTAAAGAAGATTTAATAAAGAATTTCGATTATCAACCATCAGATTCCTCAATGAAGACTCTTTCAGAAGATGAGAATCAATATAATTGCCTAGCAGGAGAATCTCAGCCAGATGATACAGAAGAAATACCTTTGGAAGACATTTTTGAAGAAATTAAAAATACGGTTGTTAAACGTATTTCAAAAGGAGAATCGTCCTCAGGAAAGCAAAAAATGGGAGAATAAGTCCAGGAGTCAATAATTGCCCATTGTCGGCCATTTTAATAATGATGTAAGCAATGACGTTTGTAATAGTAGTTTTCCTTCTATATAAAGAAGGCCCATAGTTTATGGGGAGGTATCACTCTCTTACTACCACTTGTAATTTCCACTCTCTCTCTAAAATCGTCCGACTACTTGTAATAAAGTTTGGTGTAACAAAGTTTGGAATAATAAAGAATCGTCCGACTGAATTCCTCTTTGTAAGTTTTATTTTGTTTAATTTTTAATTTATGGCAGCTTAGATTCTTATGTTGAATAACATTAAGCAAATATATAACTAGACTCCATGAATCTCATATTATTTTAAAGCTTTGTTATGTTCAAATATATCAGCCGATCTAAGTCTAGGTCGATAACAAGCCCATACAGATGTTGTGATAACCATGTCATAATAACCATGTCATAGTCGTGATCCAGCCCTGTTTAGCCGATTGAATGGCGTGTTAAGGGTATTTTATCATTGACTGACTTGTGGTTAATTGGCTGTGGTTTGAATCAATTATCTTGGGATCTTATCGTAAATAGAATCCTCATGATACATATATATATATATATATATATATATATATATATATATATAGGGAAGGTTTAATGTGAGATCAAACTTAAAGTTGTTAAAATAAGATCTAGTCGAAACAAGCATTAAATTTACACAAAAAATAAAGTATTAATACCAATTAACATTTGAGCAACTAGTAACTAACTGGTACATGAGTTTGGATTAGTGATACACAAATATAAATTTACATGCTGAATCAAAGTGTATCACCTTAACTTGATACATTGCATGTTGAATCAAAGTGTATCACCTTAGTTTCCTCAATTTAAGAAAGGAAGTTGTCAGAACTTTAACAATTTTAGTTGTAATCAATAAAAAAAATTAATTTAATTTTAACGAGAGTGTCACTTGTCAGTTTTTCGTTGGATCTTATTTTTACAACTTTAAGATTGATCTTATTTGATCTAGATTATATATATATATATATATATATATATATATATATATATATATATATATATATATATATATATATATATATATAGAGAGAGAGAGAGAGAGAGAGAGGTGGGTTCATGAAAAAAGTCCACTTTGGTAGAAAAATGTACAAATCAACCCCTCCTTTTTTTCACACCAAACTACAGGGACCTAATTGTATTTTCCTTCATTCTTTAAGGAGTTTTTGTAAATTTGCACCCTACCCCCCACCCCCACCCCCACCCCGCCACACCCCCCCCCCCCCCCCCCGCCGCCGAAAAAAAAATTTCCCGCCAAAAAAAATTTTTTTTTTTGGCCATTTTTTTTTTTTTTTTGCCAAAAATTTTCCCGCCAAAAATTTATAACCCAGATGCACCTTTTTTTTAAAGTGCATCTCAGTTATAAAAATTGGTGCATCTCAGTTATAACTGAGATGCACCAATTTTTATAACCCAGATGCACCTTTTTTTTAGTGCATCTCAGTTATAAAAATTGGTGCATCTCAGTTATAACTATGATGCACCAATTTTTATAACCCAGATGCACTAAAAAAAATGTGCATCTGGGTTATAAATTTTTGGCCAAAAAAAAAAATTTTTTTTGCCCAAAAAAAAATTCGGGGGGGTGGGGGGGGTGGGGGGTGGGGGCATGTTTCAAGACATACCCCTGAAGTTTGAGATGTTTCAAATTAAACCGTATAACCTTTTTTCTCACTTTTCTACCAAAGTGGACTTTTCTCTAGAACCTTACCCTATATATATATATATATATATATATATATATATATATATATATATATATATATATATAAGCGTGTATAAGAACGTTTTTGTAATAACGTGTATAACAAGTAGATAAAAATATATATGAAAACGTATATAATAAAGTATACAAAAATGTATTAAAAACGTATACAAAAACTTATATAAAATCGTAGAAAAAAAAACTATATATGAACGTGTATAAAAACATATATAAGAATGTTTTTGTAATAACGTATATAAAACCGTATATAAAAAGTTTATAAGAATGTATATAAAAACGTATTAAAAATGTATATAAAAGCATATAAAAATGTATGTAAAAATGTATATGGTTATATAAAACATATATAGAAATAAAAAAAAACTTTAAATAATTCAAAAAAATAAAGTTATAAACAGCCGTTAGTTAAAGGATGGACGCTGCAACAGTTGTTAGCCCAAAGGGCTAACGTGTAAATTTTAACGAAATCCACTTAATCTCAGTTAAAACCAGAGACCAAAATTTGCTCAAAGGTTTCTCAACAGGACGGTTTCTGCATTTTCGAAATGATTGGGACGAAACATGCAATCTGACCAAAGTTCAAAGACGATTTTTGCAATTAACTCAAAAGAGAATATTTATTGAGACTGAATCTCTTCATATTCAATAAGGCATCGTTTAGTGAAGAGAATTAATTTTTGAAGTTGAACTTTTCCTTGTTGACCTATGAGCACGACTTTGAAGTTCACACTAAAATATTAACTTTCGCGCTATACTTGTAGTTGTTTTGATTAATTTCAATAAAGAACTATATATTGAAAATTACAAAATGTGTTTATATACTTTGCTTTGCTTATTCTTTGGAATCAATATAAAGTACTCCTTTCGTCTCATATTAAATATTTAGTTTTGACTTTTCAAGTTTTGATTTTTCAACTTTGATTTTAAATATTTTTGCTTGTGTTATATAGTATTTGATAAAAATTATACTAAGTGAAAATACATTTAAAACTCAATTCATTCATGTATTTTGCATCAAGTATTATATATGGGACGGAGGGAGTAAATCATATTTGTTGTCGAGTGTATTAATCTATCTTTAGATTATTTTACCAAGTTACATAAACTAGGAAACAACATTTTTGTGCTTATGTTACGTATAACTTTCCGATTGCACGCGCATAGGGTAAACGAGCTTTTGCCCCAAACTTTTGAACTCTTTAGTTTGGGAAGTTCATGTTTTGGCAATGGAACATGAACATCAAAAAAATTCGTAATTCAAAATGTCTCACCGTCTTTTCTAAAGTTCGTAATTCAAAAACATTTCTTACCAATTTTTTAAACATCGTAATTAGCCAAATGTTCAAACAGTATGATTATCTATTATTACACCTTTGAACATCAAGTACAACAGATTAACTTATTTAATATCAAATGATTACTACAAATTGCACATCCAAACACCCCTGAAGAAAGATTATTGACACTGATCGAATGTGTGTTCTAATCTCCAATAAATCTATAAAATAGACAAGATTGAAATCTCAGTTAGCTTTCCCAATTGATTGTTTCTCCTTGTTCCAATATCCTACTATCAACGAGTCGATTATAACCTACATGTAAAGTTTAAAATGTTAGATATGCATGTGGCTGAGAATATGAAAAAAATAACAAACTACAACTTAACATTTTTATTGAGTTCTTCTCATGTGGAACACATTGTTACAAATTACAGAACTTATCATTCTTTTTATCAATGTATGACGAGTTGTTACAAACACACTTAACTGAGTTTCATTCCTCGATTAATGTGTGTGATGAGTTGTTACATTTTTAACTATTAACAAAACATATAAGCTTTAAACAATATAGACGGAGATCGAGATTAAGACAAACCTGGCTAATGTGTGCTGCAATACAGGGAAGGACAAGTAAACCTGCTTCACCAAACGTACCACCGAGTTGTTCCACAACTGCAACTAGCATTGATATAGTTTTCTACAGATAGCATACAACCGATCAAACTTTATGTAGATATTAACACCCGATAAACTTAAAATTGTACAGGTATCAAGTGTCCATACAATAAAGAAGAACAACAAATGTATTAGTAGATTAATTTCACCTGACTCGCGACAATCAAGAGTGATCTATAATTTTCCTTCTTTGCAAAAATTGATTCGTCGCCACCAGATATACCACATAGGATTTGTATCGTGATGGAATTCAAACATAAGAGCACAATGTGAAGAACCCTGTAGTTCATAATATGCTTGCATGAGTTTTAGCTTACATATTTACATCACTGTTCGAAATAAGCAAGTTAAAAAGTAATTGAAAACCAAAAATTAAAAAAAGAGCATTGCTAAAGTCTCCTATAATATCCTACTGAGCCTCCTAGACACACAACAATAACTATGGGTTTACAGAGCTTTTAATAAATTTATAAGTTTAAGAAATACCTCATAGAATTGATAAGTTTTATAAAGAACAATATTTATAATTGTGATTGTTATTTATTAATATTATCATCATCATTATTAGATACAATTAATCGTAATAACCAAATTCTGTATATGCATAGGATTATAAATATGAATATGAAGACACATGTTACTCTGCTACGCAAGTGAACACGCGGTTGTACATATATTAACATGCTCAGTTTTGTACTCCGATATATAACTTGCTTATATGTGTACTTATTTGTTCTAGAATAAGCAAATAAGCAATTTCATGAAAGATGTTAAAGCTCAGTTTATTACCCTCTTAGGACTCTCTGTCTCTTTGGTGACCAAAAAGAAAAAAACTAAACCGTAATCAGTTTCCTATAGCTGATCGTTTTCTTCTTTTTGAGCGTATTCAACCACTGATCTTTACTGTGTTATCATCATTAAGGCTTCCCTATTCATAGGTAATTCTGTCTCACCAGTTTTTACTCATTCGTGATTGAAGTTGGCAATTAGGGTTTGCTTCGCAGTTAGGGTTTCTCTTTTCTTGGACGATTAATTCTTTTGGTTATTATTACTTGATTTGTGTGTCTAATCTTTATACCTTTTGGTGTGTTACCGTGCTGCTTGTTTGTGAAATTGTTCGATCTGTTAGGGTTTTACTTGGTAGTCTTTGGTGTTGCTGTGTTGCTTGTGTTTACAAGGCGTATGTAATATTATGGAGAGGAGTTTCCTGAGTCTTGGAAAGAGGGGTGTCAAGAAAAAGAAGGGTAAGACTGCTGTAAACACAGCTTTGAACATGGCTGCTAACGAAGTTGGTACTACTTCTAGTACCAAACATGAGTGCTAATGCAGATGGTACTACTTCTAGTGCCATTAACTTGGAACAAAGAGTTGAGCCTTCTGTGGACATTCCTACAGATGTAAATATGGACTTTCCTTCGCTGGTAACTTTGGTTGGGAGACAAACTGAGGTGCCTATTGGTGGTACCAAGGATTTAAATATAGTCCTGTTAATGATGCTAATGTGAACAATGGTGCTTCCATGGGCAATGGGTCTCAAAATAAATCCTATGCTAGCCATTTAAATGCTGGACCAAGTTCTAGTAAGGTGAATTTTCTTACGTTTGATGGGGGATATATAATTGGGGATGATGTCGTTGCTACCAGATCGAGCATCCGTCATTAAGGTGAATGAGAGACTTGGTAACACCGTTTATGGGTATTTTCTTGGTAAAAGAATAGCGTATCCGGTTGTGGAAAACTATGTAAAGAATTCTTGGAGAATTTATGGCCTTATAAAAATCATGATGAATTCAAAAGGTTTTTTTTTTTTTTTTTTTTCCTTCAAGTTCTAGCCGAGTAGTGGTTTGGAAAAGATGTTAGAAAATAGTCCGTGGTTGATTCGAAATGCTCCTATCATTCTTCAAAAATGGACTACTAACTCGAACCTATCGAAGGAAGATTTGTCTACCATTCCGGCATGGGTGGAATTTCATGATATTCCAATATGCGCCTTCACGGATGATGGTTTAAGGCGATAGCTACAAAGCTTGGTACCCACTTATGTTGGATGCTTATACTGCTACTATGTGTACCAAATCGTGGGGTAGGTCTAACTTTGCTAGAGCTATGATAGATCTTTGGGCTGATTTCGAGATGAAAGACCGTATGGTCGTGGCTGTTCTGAGGTTAGATGGCAAAGGTGTAACGTTACATTCTATTCATGTGCAACTTGAGTGGAAACCACTGCGTTCTGGACACACCCACTTAACTTCTTTATTGAACGATTTCTCTTCAAATGACCATGTGAATGACATATGAAGTACTTGAGTGTATCGGTTCCACTCCTTTACCTAGATCATAAACTTCCACTAACATCCTTTACGTATTATCTATCACAAGTTTCTTTCAATTCTTTTCTTAGAATCGTTTGAACACCAAGTCTCTAGAATATCCTCTATTTCCAAGGATTCCTTTGCAAATAACAATGTATCCACAAAGTTTCCATAAGATGATAACAATGGCATAAGTAACATAAGTGTCTAATCCTTGGCCTAAATCTTGCTATTAGTATTTTCCAAATCAAGTATCAATTTAGTAAACTCATCTGCTTGATCAGCAAAGTTCATATCTAGACACATAAAAAACATAGACATCTTCTTCTTTTGTTTGCTAAGGACTTAATCATATACAGACTCGACAACTTCATCTAAATTCCTTCTCCAGTGTAGCAGTTTCCTTAGTAACTTCCAGTAAAACCCGGTCTCCCAAGAATAGAATTAAGGAACTGTATGTCTTATTCTAGAAATAAGTAGGTGTGCATAGTTACATGTCCGCGGGTAATGTATCTAATACAGCAAAACATCCCTAATGTACTATTAAAGCCAATGTTGCAAAAATCGTGAATCGGTCCTGAGGCGGTCGAGGGCCGAGTTGCGTTTTTTAGCCGATTAATCGACCCAAAACCTTGTAATCGCCGATTAATCGGCCGACTTCCTTGTAAATGTCTCCAAGTTCCAGGGCCTTGGAGTTTGGAATCGGCGATTACAAGGCCTTGTAGGCCGTTTTTTGCAACATTGATTAAAGCACACATCTGTTTTTTCATAGCCCGAAGTCATTATTTCCATTTAGTTTCTCAATGTCAAACCTAGCAGTTATTCTACAAAAAGGTGTAGATTAGCGGAAACACCCTGATTTCGGGTGTCTTTTGGCACCAGCCATTGTGCACCCCACAAGGAATAGCTCTGACAACTCTCCTGGCCCATAGGAGTACCACTTGGAGTGAGACGAGCCAAGACTCGACCCCCAATCTCTTATTCTACAAAGTCACTCTAGTGTGCCCGAATCTCCGGTGTGCCCTAGCAGTTATACTAATCATTCTTCTTTAACATTGCTAAAAACCTTGTCAAGTTGGTCGTAACCAACTTACTAATAAGCCTCACGAGCCAAGCCATGAACTATAAATCCTGCTTCTTGTAATCCAAGATCTACTAACCTTTAGAAAATCCTTAAAGATTAGATCTTTCTACATCAGGTCTACAAAAGTTTTACTCCAAAAAATCACTTTCCTTGAATCCTCAATAAACGGATAAACTTGCTTGTTTTTCAAGCTATCACCAAGACTTAATTTTTAAGAAACCATCTAAATTATAAATTTTGAAGATTGATTTCAAGAACATAAAAATTACTAAACCTTAAAAACTTCAAGGAATCGACTTTCCCTCCAAATTTCTTCAAATCAAACGTTCAAATTCAACATAGCCGAAAAACCTCTGAAGCTTCAAACCCCTTGCATTAAATTTCTCTTTAAAACCAAGAACCTTCCAGAAAAATCTTCTTGAAATCGCACCACCTAGCTGCCCAAGTTTCTTGATCGTCATAGTAACCTTCAACAGGTGAACCCGAGCTTTGATACCATTTGTTAGACAGATTCCTAACAAGCTGATTGTCTAGAGTGGATTACACGAACATTTGAAACTCCCAAACAAGACATGAACTTCATGAAGAACCTTAAGCGCGATTGACACCACAACAACCTCCAAAGAAAATGACGTTTATATGAACTTCGACAGTATTAACTAGATGAATGTGTAAAACTAGCATCCCGCTTACCTCAATCTATACAGATGAGGGGGTAAGAATCATCTCTTATGTTGACTAAGAATACTCCATATAACAGGCATACACAACCCAGCCTAAAGGCCTTCCCATGCTTAGAAAGGAATCTTAAACTACTTGGTTATAGTCTAGTCCTAATTTAAAGTTACAACTCTTACTTAAGTCCCTAAGCTATGTTAAGTTTGCTCCTAATATACTATGGAATTAATCAAATCATTAGAAGAAGAATATTGCTACTTTAAGCAATGACATACTCCTAACTTGGAAGGATAATAGTGTAATCCTAAACTGTTTTGAGTTGGTTTAGCACCCTCATTGTAAAAAGCAGAGATAAAATCACGTGTGAACTCACTACCATAGATCTTAATTTTATCATTGGAATCCTAAGAAAAGGTCTATAAATATAAATGAAACAAAAATAATTCACAAAATTGGATGGAGTTCATAAGAACGTACGCTCCCATTATGACGGCTACAAGAACAACTTCAGGATTAACTATTAAAAGCAATGGCCTTTATCTGCTCACTTGTACCCAAGGAATCTGAATATGATTATAGACACAAAATACAAAATTGGACATATATGAGTGTTAGAAAAAACGTTAACATCAACGAAAGATCTAAACTGAGTTCCTAATTAATTGATCATTTACGAATGGAATACCATGATAATCAAGATTTTAACCAAAGTTGACTCTTACCAGACTTAACAAAATTGAACCGAGTGCAGCGAAGAGCTTACGATTACTATCAACAATATATGCCACGCCTGCAAATTATTTGAACTTAGCATATCGAGAAAAACAGTACCAACTATATTGTATATAGTTTAAGATTTCAGTTTGTTCAGTATCACATCTTACACGTGAGTAATGATATATTAGGACCTTCAAATATTGGGAATAACTATCCAAAATTCCAAACTGTAGGTAAAGTTTATTAACTAATTTAGGTAAGAAGAAAAACCATCAGAATTATGTTTTGATGCATGCTAGGCCCTCTAACTCAGAATACACGTAGAATAATCACCTTTAACATATGTTGTCCCAAATGTTTCTGGATCGATTATGAATTGCAAAAGTAATATGAATAAGTAAATCTAAAATTTCATTAACCATTGTAAAGTTACATGTAATTACATATATATAAGGTTCCAACCATTGTGTTGAACCATTGTGTCTTTTCAAAGAATGGTTGTGTCCATTCGAACTAGCCTAACCATTGTGTCCATTCGGTTTGGTCAATGTCCAACCGAAATAACCATAAGTTAGTTATTAACTTTCTACTTAACATAAATAGTCCTTCTAACTTTTAACTAACTAATAATAATACTAATATGCAATGTGAAGATTATATCGGGTCACATTCTCCTCCTTAATCTTCATCGTTGCTTCTTGTTAAATCTTGAACTCCGAGCATCTGTCGCATTGTCATGAACTTCAATCTTGGTAGAGCTTTTGTTAGTATATCTGCTCTTTGTAGTTCTCCTCTGACATGTTCTATGTTGATGTGTCCATTCTCTACGCATTCTCGAATGAAATGGTATCGAATGTCGATGTGTTTACTTCTTCCATGAAATACTGGGTTCTTTACTAATGCTATTGCTGAAACGTTATCGATCTTTAACGTTATCTTTTGTTCTTCATTTCCAGTTAATTCACTGAGTAATCTTTTCAACCATAGTGCTTGACATGCTGCTGCTGTAGCCGCCATAAATTCTTATTCACATGATGATAGTGCCACTGTCGGTTGTTTCTGAGTGCTCCATGTAATGGGTGACTCTCCAAAATAAAATACTACGCCTGTAGTTCCTTTTCCTTGATCAGTGTTGATTCCATAGCTACTATCACTATATCCTGTAATCTTGCAGCCGCCTTCTTTCTTGTAAATTATGCCGTGCTCTCTTGTTCCTTTGATGTATCGGATTACTTGCTTTACTGCTTTCAGGTGATGGTCTTTTGGTTCTTGCATCCATCTGCTGAGTAGTCCGACTGAATAACTAAGATCTGGTCTTGTATGTAGTAAGTACCTGAGACTTCCAATTAAGCTTCTGTAATAAGTTGCGTCAACTGATTCTCCATCTTCCGCCTTGACCAACTTAGTACCGGGATCCATTGGTATCTTCGTATCATTACTATCTTCCATGTTTGTTTCCTTCAAGATCTTGTTAATATAACCTGTTTGCTTGATTGTAATTTCTCCTCCTGTCTGTGTAACTTCTATCCCAAGGTAATAAGCTAACAATCCTAAGTCGCTCATTTCAAACTTCTCTTCCATCTGGGATTTAAATAATTCTACTTCTTTCTTTGGAGTGCCCATAATTATTAAATCATCTACATAAACTCCAACGATAATTGTTGAGTTCTTGGTTCTCCTTGTATATACTGCTTGTTCGAGGTTACACTTCTTGAAATCTAATGACTTTAAGGTTTGATCAAGCTTCACATTCCAAGCTCTCGGTGCTTGTCTTAATCCATATAAAGCTTTAATAAGCTTGTACACTTTTCCTGATTCTCCTGGTTGTACGAATCCTTCAGGTTGTGTAACGTAGACTTCTTCTTTTAAATCTCCATGTAGAAATGCTGATTTTACGTCTAAGTGATGAACTTGCCAACTATGATATGCTGCTAAGGCCAATATCAAACGAACTGTTTCTATCCTAGCAACTGGGGCAAATACTTCATCGAAGTCTATTCCTTGTTCTTGTACGTATCCTTTTGCTACTAACCGTGCTTTGTATTTGATAATATTTCCATGTGCATCTCTTTTGGTTTTAAATACCCATTTGAGTCCAATTGCCTTTTGATTTTCTGGCAATGTAGTAAGAATCCATGTGTTGTTCTTGTTTATTGAATCCAATTCAATCTTCATGGCCTCAATCCATTTATGATCTTTTGATGCTTCCTTGTAGTTACGAGGTTCTTCTTCTATGAAGAGTAAACTAGGTGCTTCAACGACACTAGCTGTTTCGTAGATTGCTTTCAAATCCTTTAATCCTCTAACTGGTGTATGATCAATTCTTCTAGAGCTTCCTAACGAGCTTCTAAGTGAACTAATAGTAGTTTCTATTTCACTTTGTGAGTTAGGTTCGTAACTATATGTTGGTGGTGTGAATGGTGAGTTTGGTTGAGAGGGGGAGTTTGGTTCTGATGATGAATCTGGTTCTGATGTTGGATCTGGTAAAGGATCCGGTATTGGAATTACATCATCATTTCCTATGTTGACGGGTATTTGATTTGCATTGTCAACTTCCTCTACTACAAAACTAGTCCAAAAGGTGTCTTGTGTACTTGTATCCTCTCCATTCTTATCCCAATTCCACGGTTTAGTTTCCATAAATTTAACATCTCTACTAACATATTTCTTCTTGGCTATTGGATCATATAACCTACATGCTTTTGATCCTTCCTCTACTCCTAAATAGATCATTGGTATGCTTCTATCATCCAGCTTTTTTAAGTGAGGTGTTGTTATCTTAGCATAAGCTGTGCATCCAAATATCCTTAGGTTTTCTAGGTTTGGTTTCCTACTGTAGAGTGCCTCATATGGAGTTTTATCTACTAGGGCTCTTGTAGGTACCCTATTTAGTATGTAAATAGCGTGTTTCACTGCTTCCGCCCAAAAAGTTAAAGGTAACTTCATGGCTTTCATCATACTTCTAGTAGTTGATAACACTGTCCTATTTCTTCTCTCCACTACTCCATTCTGTTGTGGTGAGTATGGTGCTGTCAATTGTCTAGCTATCCCATTATCCTTACAGTATTGTGTGAATTCATTTGATGTAAATTCACCACCTCTATCTGTTCTAAACATCCTTATTTTCAATCTCAATTCCATTTCTACCTTATGCTTAAATTCCTTGAATGTACTAAAGGCTTGGTCTTTTGAAGTAAGAAAGTAAGCCCACATAAATCGTGTACAATCGTCTACTAACAAGAATATAAGTTTCTTGCCTGAGTGTGTTGCTGGACTTATAGGACCGCAAAGGTCTCCATATATTAAATCCAACGGGTTCTCTGATTTGAATTTAGCTTGGTTTGGAAATGGTGTTCTACTATGCTTTCCCAATAAACATGCATCGCAAATCTGTCCTACATGATTTATTCTAGGTAATCCATTTACTAGACCCTTTCTAGTCATCTTGTTGATATCGTCAAAGTTTAGATGACCTAATCTAGCATGCCATAACCATCCTGGGTTATCTATATTTGCTAATAGACATATAGGTGAGTCTATTCGTAGTTTAATACTATAAAGTCTGTTCTTAGATCTTTCTACTTTCATCAACAACCTTCTGCTCTTGTCATACAAAGTCAATTTATTCCCATCCATTATAACTCTACAACCTATTTCTGTAAGTTGTCCTAGACTTAGTATGTTGCTCTTAAGGTTCGGTATATAATATACATCCGTTACTACCTTCTGTTCTTGGTTTATACAACCTAATAATATAGAGCCTTTTCCCTTTATTTCTACATATGACCCATCTCCAAAACGTACTCGTCCTGTTATCTTTTCATCTATATCCTTAAAATGAGTTTTGGTTCCTGTCATATGGTTACTCGCACCGTTATCTAAATACCATACACTTTCATCCTTTGAAGCATATTTTCCTGGTTGAATTTGGCCTTCATTCAACAGTACTTCTTCAAATTTGGTTTCATGTACGGTCATTAATAGTGATGGTTCTTCATCTTCTAAGATAAGGTTTGAATGTTCCTGAGCTGTTGTGTTTGATCTACATTTGTTCATGAAATGTCCAAGCTTATTGCACTTGTAACATCTAACGGTACTCAAATCCTTCATATTTGTATTCTTATTTGGGTTTCCCTTATAATTTGAGTTTCCTTCATGTGAGTTATTTCTATGTCTGTTTTTCCGCCAGTTTTTCTTTGAATAATTTTGTTTACCTCCGCGTTTAACAAATTTCTTTCCTCTATCTGAGTGTTCACCCTGTGTGAATAGTAAATTATCCTGGCTTTCAACTTGATTTCCCTTACGGAGTTTTATTCTTTCCTCAAATGCCTTGAGTTTTCCAGTGATCTCATCTAGGGTAATATCATCTAGATCACTAGTCTGTTCTATGGATGCTACTATCTGAATGAATCTATCTGGTGTGGAGTCTAATAGTTTTCTAACTACTAGTGATTCATTCAATGTTTTGCCTAGTTCTTTTGCCTTAGTAACATAACCGTTTAACTTATCTGAAAATGCATCCACGGTTTCATCATCCTTCATCTGAAGGGCATTAAATCCTATCATTAAAGATTGCAACTTTGCTTGTTGCACTTTCTCTTCTCCTACGTGTCTCCTTTTTAGTGAATCCCATAATTCTTTTGCCTTTTTACAACTTGCTACTTGTAAAATTACATCTTCTGATAACGCTTGATATAGAAGGGCAATAGTTGACTTATCCTTCTTTTCATCTACTTCTACGCCTGCTTTAGGTTCTATTGTATCCCATAAACCATGTGCTTCTAATATAACTTTAATTTGTATAGCCCATACCGTATAATTTGTGTTTTTTAACTTAGGGCATTGGTATTGTGCAATAGGTGTTAAGGGTTTTAATGTAGTTGTTGCGTTTGCGTCATCGCCCATATTGAAAGTGTTAATGATCTTCACTTTCTAATCCAATGAGAATTCCTAACCTTTTGTGGTATGCTTAATACTACGGGAACAATAATAGTTTTTGGAAATCCTAGTAATAATACGAGTATCTATAATATGAAAATTGTAACGAAATTCAAAGGTTTGAATTTTGTTTTGACCTCGTTGTGATAATTCACGGATTTGAATTTCCTTGTGTGTTCCCTTGTTTTTTTTTGCTTCGTTGTCTTTGGTTCAATTCGACTTGATCTCCAACCAAAGAATTAATTCGGACTGAATTTGTTTCTTTTCTTTCTTCTTCTGCTTCGGACCAGAAAATAACAACCAAGTTTCTATCTTTTTCTTTGTGTCGAATTGGTGATGTCGAACCAAAAGTTTCCAGAAGTTCGATTAGATCAACGAAAAACAAATACCACTTTACACGTTCTATATTACCACGCCTTGGTAATTCTTGAAACAAATCAATATCTTCGCTTGTTCCTTTTCTTCTTTGCAGCGAAAACAAAAAAAAATATTCCTGGTTTTTTGTTGCTACGTACGTTGTTGTTGTTGTTGTGTTAAATTCGACACAACAAAATCTCCACACACTTATCTCTAAGATCTTCAATTCCTACGTATACGTTTTTCTTTCACAACAACGATTTTTGCTTTGTGTTAATCTCCAACTAGTTGTCTCTTGTTCTACACAAAGTCTCCTCTTTTCTTCCTCGACACCAATACGCTTGATGTTGGCGTTTGCAATTCCTTACGTAAACTAGATCGTGCACTATCTTTTCTACGCGTTTCTTATTCAATTCTCTTATGTTTTCTTTGGAAGAATAGAAAGAAAACAGATTGTCTCTCGCTCAAGAAGAAAAACGAATTGTCCTTCTCCTTTTCCTGCGTTTTTCTTGGCTTCGGTTTTCTGAATATATGTGATGTTTTGCAGAATTTTGTTATTGTTTCGGTGTATTGAATCCTTGCTCTTGATGCCAATTGTTGTCCCAAATGTTTCTGGATCGATTATGAATTGCAAAAGTAATATGAATAAGTAAATCTAAAATTTCATTAACCATTGTAAAGTTACATGTAATTACATATATATAAGGTTCCAACCATTGTGTTGAACCATTGTGTCTTTTCAAAGAATGGTTGTGTCCATTCGAACTAGCCTAACCATTGTGTCCATTCGGTTTGGTCAATGTCCAACCGAAATAACCATAAGTTAGTTATTAACTTTCTACTTAACATAAATAGTCCTTCTAACTTTTAACTAACTAATAATAATACTAATATGCAATGTGAAGATTATATCGGGTCACAACATAATCTCGGAAGACCTGTCAAAATATCGAGAAACTTTTATTTAAAAAAAAAAAAAAAAAAAAAAAAAAAAAAAGTAGTAACATGTATGTAACAATAGGTAAGAGATGTGATTCCTTTACTTCAGTTGAGAAAGTAATTAACAATAATTATAACTCAAGTTTCTTGCAAATATTTGTCCATAAATTTTAGATATTATGTTGCTCCTTTTGTAGTATGAATATGTATTTCATCATAGCTAATGAAATGGTTACTGTGATATGAATGAGGCTCGTGATTGTGATATGAATGAGCGTTACCTTTCCCATTATCAGAGGTAACAAAATACTGACAATTAAGCTTTTGAACAGTTTATCAGCAGGAATAGATGCACCTACTCCACCAGCAACTAGTTTTGATACAGAAAAAGGAACCTACATATATGCATTTGGTAATTGTGATGTAGAAAAGGCAAATATTAAAGATACAACACATTATCTAAATATTAAAATTCATTGTAGCAAATACTATTCATATAAGAGAGGTAGAAAAATACACTAGAACAGGATCAATTACTAAATTATATAGAAAAGGTATATGCACTTTTTATCCATAAGCTTCTAACCTTTGGTAACATTAGGGTAGTGTTTGTTCATAGATACTTATTCACATAAATTATCTTACATGATTGATTGAAAATGTCTCATCAACTGTAAACACGTTTTACGTTTTCGCACGCTGATAAGCGCACAGTGGAATTCCTTATGACTTTTTATAGTTCCCCAAGCTTATAAATGTAAACCTATATTACACACTTACAATGGCGGAACAAGGAGAATAGGTTGTGGAGGGAATATATATATATATATATATATATATATATATATATATATATATATATATATATATATATATATATATATATATATATATATATATATATATTCAAGATAAAAGCAACAAAATGCGGAAGAAAAAACTATGATCAAAATGATAAATCTAGTATTATTACTTACAGATAAAGGATTTACAAGGTTTTACTGTTTTAGAGTGTTTAATGTGGGATTTTAGTATGTGGGTGGGCGCAATTTGAATTTTGAATGAAGGGCACTTTCGAAAATAGCTCAAAATTAACACTAAAATCTTATATTTTTGGGCTAGCCATGGAGGGCATCGCCCCCAATACTGTGCATCTTCCCCTGCACACTTACAAGTGTGAACAAATTCACAAACAATACTTATTTATCTAAAACATGCAGAACTAGGTGCGTGCTAGGTTGTAGATTTTGTATAGATTTATAAATTGTTTTAGGAAGCAACATTAAGGGTATTGTTATTGAACTTACTATTAGAATTCCCAACAGATTAGATAATACAGTCATTGCAAGAGCCAAGGCAGAATTTCCTCCAGCAAGCTGCATCGCAAATATTAATCTCTTGCATAATTCCAAGTTTTCTTATATCTATAATGATCTACGGAAAATTAATAATTAAAAATTATTAGAACTGTCAACGAACCTTGGTAAGAGCAACACCAGATGATATTGATGTAGGCATACAATTATATAAAGCTAGGCCTGTAAGAAACATAGAATTCGTATAAAATATATTATGAACAAGATAAACTTATATACATCAAGTTGATAAATGAAACTATCCGATATTCATATTATTGTAGTTGCATACCAGTTACAAATTCTTGAGGTTGTAAGTGTATATTCACCATAATTCGGGACAAAAGGGGGGTAAGACTATGTTTATCGGTGAAATGATCCAACCGATCGGAGTGTATAAGACAAAAAAAACTCAATATTATATTCAAAGTATGCAAAAGAAAGAAAGAGAAAGTCACGATCCGGTCGGTTTGTGATTTCCAAATCCTTAAGCCAACCTTGCCACATGTCACACTCTCAACCTTGCCACAACCTTGCTGTCGAAAAGTGTTCTTGCTTTTGAAATAAATTTTCCGGCGCCACCATCTTTGGTAGTTACAGTTTGGTGAAGAAGAAGCAAAAAAGTGTTTAGTGGTGAAGACATAAATGAGTGAGAAATATATTGTTTCTAGGGAGTAGATAAAGTTATAAAAGTAAATAGCATATTCCCATGAAGTTACTATGTATGTGCTTTTGATTTCATTTTATTTATTTAGAAGAGAATTAGTGCTCTATATAGATAGTCAAGTGTATGTGCTTTCGATTTCATTTTTCTTTCGAGTATGTAAAGTAGCGACTAAAATTTTAGGATATAAGAAATTAAGAATTGTGGGATCCAAATTTTGCTAAGTAAAAGGACGAATTTATAAGGTTTTGTGAGTTAATTTTTGGTATAATAATTGATTAATGGTTACATTTGGGTTTAAGTAATTAAATTAAATATAAAAAATAATATTATATTTTAGGTTGGGTTGTTGATAAATGGTAAAAAATTTGAGATTGGTTGAATGTATTGGTTGTATAGGTGGATGAGTGAGAAAATAATATTTTAATGAAGGATTGGGTTGTAATAGATTGTTGATAAACATAGTCTAAGTAATAATATTGAAACCTGCGCTCACAATCATGTTAGAGTGTCTAAGAGCTTGATCATTCATATATATTGGAGACAAAACGGCAATGGAAGTATGCACGATTTTATACAAGTAGTAGCAAAACTAAAGAGGTGGCAAAAACCGTGCATTGAAAATCTAACATGTTTTTATTCTTTTCATGTTTGATACTTTTGGTTTTCTTGCACTTGAGGCATTGGAGCTTCTTAATAGAGTTCAATATGTTATGTATAGTAATGTTATGAAACGTAGATTCACAAATGTTATTTTTAAGATAATTAGTTTTGCAAATCCAAAAAGAGCTAGTGGCGAAGCTTGTTACTCGTTTGCCTTTCAACTCTATGTAAATCCAAAATAATTGCTAATAGATGACTTTAAATCCCATTATTATTATTATTATTATTATTATTATTATTATTATTATTATTATTACACTACATATAGAGTGCAATTTTTAAAAAATTATAGTTTGAGAAAGTAATTAACGATTTTTATTATAGTTGCACTATATATTTAGTGCAATTTTTAAATAATTGCAATAAATATATAGCACTACAATTGCGAAGTAATTAACAAATTTTATTATAGTTGCACTACAATTATTTAAAAATTGTATATATTGCAATTTTTAAATAATTATAGTTTTCCCCATCAACAGTATATTTATGGCTCCACCGGTCATAGACTAATGAGTTCAAGTTCATACTAGCCCAAATAGTCCGACGAGCCATGCTTTAGCTGCTTCACCAATCTCTTCATTAGGCAGTGTCAATCCTGTATTATGGTGAAGAAAAGAATAAGCTGGTTGAAATGGTTCAATTAGCATTCATTTATATCTTGCATACGTCAAATTTTACCAGATCGATAACATTTTTGTTTATCGAAATGTTTGATTGGTAAATGGATTATTTTAAGTTTCTTAAATGGTTAACACCACCAAATTTAATACACTTTTTACCTTCTTTGATTGTATGCAACTTGCTTTATATTTGACAATTGAAGTAATTTCTCGTATCTACATTTTTGTGCAATGGTATGTAGAATCATTGCAGCAAAATGCAACATATTTTCAGTTTGTACCACTTAATGAAAAGATCTTAATTACCTGTAATGAAGAATATCCCGATGGTGCTAAACGTGGATATTTTATACCTATGAGCAAAACAACCAGGACCAGGATTTGCAAGGGCGAATACTAACGCTCCAGATAAAGCTGTGCCATGTTGTGTACAAATGCGAATACAGCAACAAAGTTAGTAAATAATAATTTACATTCGTCAAAATATAACATCCGCCAGTAATTATTTAATAGTCTTTTTTACTTGTCTAGTATAAGCAACGCATCTACAGCTTAATCATGATTAGCTTCATTAGAGCTAGATGAATTCGCATCTTGTGTCATACTGAGAACTAAGGTATCAATGATAATAAGGAGTGTCTTAGATTGTTAGCAATTAAAAGCATTGCCTAAAATATTCACACTAGCTTTAAAGTTGATTGAAGGTTGTTAGGTTAGAATTCCGAGCCTGTTGGCTCCGGTTGTATGAGTTGAAATGTACGTGCTCGTCTGCTATTTTTATTTACATGGATATGAAGTTTCTGTTTAATTACCATATGATATTAGTTGTTGGGTCATATTATGAGTAGTTACACTAATTATATTAGTTGCACCTTTGTTAGCATGTATTAATGACATATTGACATAATTGTTTAACAAAGTCAAACATTTTATTTACTATGATTTTAACCATAAACGTCACAAAAGTCAAGCTTTGTGTTATCATTCGATACAACTTTTATACAAGTTAATTAATGTTGACAACTTGACACATCTTCATACATATTGACACACTTGATAAATATTCTTAACAATTAACAATATTGGCACATCATGTTACGAGAGTAATGCATCTATAATTATACATATTTATTAATATTGACACATATTGACCACTTAATAGTTAATACAAATCCTTAAACATATTGACACACGTTTTTACGAGAGTGATACATACTTACACATCAAAACACTTGACACACATTTATTAATAGTGACACACTTGATATAAAAAGGAAAATTTATATTGACACACTTGCACCTTTATTACTTATTAGTAGAGGAGGCAAAACGGGTGGGCCGGGCGGGCCGGGCGGGCACGGGCTACGGGATAAACGGGCGCATGTTATACGAATCACTTTAGAAAAGACTTAAAACGACAACAAAAATTCCTCAAACGTAACACCTCATTTATATTTAAGTAACATATCCTTAAGTTTTTCATTAAATGTTCTCCAATTGAGAGAAAAACATGTGCGCCCATTATAACCATTTAACTTCTAAATGGGCAATATATGCCCATTTAAAAAAAATGGTCAAAATGTACCCAAATCTTTTAAAAATGTGCCAATTTAGCCCATATTTTTTATTTTTGGCCCAAATTGCCACCTCTACTTATTAGCATGCATTGACATAATTGGTTAACAAAGTCAAACATTTTATTTACCACTCCCTTTGTCCTTAAATAAATGTTCATTTTGACTTTTTTACAGTATTTGATGTTTAACTTTGACTTTAAATAATTTTGTTTGTATTACATAATACCTGATAAAAATTATATCAATAAAAATATATTTAAAACAGAATTCATTCATATATTTTGCATCAAGTATTATATATAACATAAATGAAGATATTTACGGTTAAAATTGAATAATAAAGACCGCAAAAAGTCCAAGTGGACATTTATTTAGGGACGAATAGAGTATGATTTTAACCGTAAACGTCACCAAAGTCAAGCATTTGCGTTATCATTTAATTTAAAGAATCATGTATTAGAGAGAGGGGAAGTAAAGAACGGTAGTTTACGTTTTTGAGGTGAGTTATTTTAGAGACTAACTTTTTGTTACATATTGAGGGACATATCCCCACCATCCATTTAATTTGATCTAATAGTTGAGATTAACCTAAGATTTAATATGCAACCTAAGTCCATGTCTTTTTGTCTTTCTTTTTATTCATTTTTTTTTCTTTTTTCTTCTTTTTTTTTTCTCTTCTTATTTACGTTTTTTTTTTCTTGCATTTTTTTTGGCATTTTTTCTTTCTTTTTGTCTTTTTTCTACTATTTAAATTTTTTTCACGTTGTTTTTTTTCCCTTTTTTTCATGCCTTTTTTTTGTCATTTTTTTCTTTTTTTTTTCATTTCACTTTTTTTTTCTTTCTTTTAAAAGAAAATTCACCTTTTTATTTTAAATTTACGAGTACTTTTTTTAATTCACATTTTTTTTAATTTAATTCACGTTTTTTCACTTTCTAACTTTGTCATTCGTTTTCATACGTATTCATCCATTTTCATACGTTTTCGTCCGTTTTCATACATATTCGTCCGTTTTGTTACGTTTTCGCACATTTTCAAACGTTTTCGTCCGTTTTCGCCCGTCTTTATACATATTCGTCCATTTTCCTACTTTTTCGTCTATTTTCATCTGTTTTTATACGTTTTACGACCGATACGTTTTCATCTGTTTTCATCCATTTTCATACGTTTCGTCCGTTTGTATACGTTTTCGTCCGTTTTCATATGTTTTCGTCTGTTTTCATACGTTTTCGACCGTTTTCATATGTTTTCGTCCATTTTATATATTTTCGTCTGTTTTCAGATGTTTTCGTCCGTTTTTCTACATATTTCTTCATTTTTCTTACGTTTTTGTCCATTTTTTTTACATCTTCATCCGTTTTTAAATGTTTTTGGCCATTTTCAGACATTTTTCATATGTTTTTGAATATCACAAGTGATATTCTGAATATCACAAGTGATTTTCAACTAATGTTTTGTAACTTGAAAATCACAAGTGATATTCACAAAATTACAAGTGATATTCATAATATCACAAATGATTTTCACGTTTTTTTTAATTCACGTTTTTTTTCACTTTCTTACGTTTTAGTCTGTTTTCGTTTGTTTTCATACGTTTTCGTCTGTTTTCATACGTTTATGAATATCATTCTTAATATCACAAGTGATATTGTGAATATCACCGGAAATCACTTGTGATATTAAGAATATCAATTGTGATATTCAGAAACGTATGAAAACGAACGAAAACATAACAAAACAAACAAATACGTATGAAATTGTAAAAACACGCCTGAAAATGGACGAAAACATATAAAAAATTGGTGAAAACAGATGAAAACGTATAAAAACTGCCAAAAACATATAAAACTACTGAAAACGTATGACAACAAACGAAAACGTATGAAAACGGACAAAAATACATAAGGATAGACGAAAACGTTTATAAACGGATAAAAACGGACATAAACGTACCAAAACGGACGAAAACGTATAAAAATAGATGAAAACACATGAAAATAGACAAAAACGTTTGAAACATATAAAAACTGCTGAAAACGGACAAAAACGTCTGAAAACAGACGAAAACTAAAAAAAAAAGCACGAAAACGGAAGAAAACGTCTGAAAACAGACGAAAATGTAAAAAAATAGATGAAAACGGACAAAACATCTGAGCACGTATATAAACATGTGAAAACAGACAAAAACAGACGAAAACGTAACAAAGTGAAAGAAACATGAATTTATTTAAAAAATAAAATATAAAAAAACTTAATTTAAAAAAACGTGATAAAAAAAAACTAGTTTTATAGAATACGTTATTTAAAAAACAGAAAAAGAAAAAAAAAAAAAAAAAAAAAAAAAGTATCACGTGAGTTAAAAAAAACAAAAAAAAAAAAGAAAAAGAAAATGAAAAGAGTAAATAAATAAAAAACAAAGAAAAGGGAGAAAAAAAGACATGGACTTAGGTTTTCATGGAAAATCTTAGGTTAATCCCCACCATTCGATCAAACTAGATGGTGGTGGGGATTTATTCATCAGTTTGTAGAAAAAACTTGATCCACAAAAGAACTTTTCTCTTACGTTTTTTAAAATATGAAACTAAAAATTATGAGCTTCTAATTAACTAAAGCTAAAATACCTTTGCTAGTTTATTGTCACTTTTTACACTTTCTATCCTTTTTATCCTAAAACACTTTTTGCTAGATCCAAAGCTATATATATAGAGTAAGGATCTGGTGAGAATATTCGTTAAAATAAAAAGAATAAGAAGTAACACTTTTTGCTTGATCCAAAGCTATATATATAGAGTAAGGATCCGGTGAGAATATTCGTTAAAATAAAAACAATAAGAAGTAATTGTGACAATTAGATCAAAGATCAAGGGCTAAAAATGTGGTAGTGGCAATACTGTAAATATTGACCCTACTTTATGTTTACTTAACAAGATGTGTCGGGCTCCTTATAAATCAGTACACGTTTAATTAATCAAAGGGAGGTGATATGTACACTACTAAAATCGGTGTGTACATCACTAAGTATGAAGTATATAGTTGTACTATATGCATTATCAACACAATTTAATGGTATGTACACCAATTTTAGTAGTGTACATGGTTAAAAAAAATGTAGAAGAAATACGTAAGTTTATATACCCACCATTATTGATATTAAATATGCATCAACATTAATTGCATCATTCAATTAGAATCGACATTAACATGCATCTTTTTTTCTTTTGGTTCATTAATACTCCCTCCATCTTAAATTATAAGTTCATTTTGACTTTTTCAAAGTCTTTTTATTCCGACTTTGATTTTAATTATTTTTTTTCGTGTTATATAATACTTGATGAAAAATATATAAATAGATTTGTGTTTTAACTGCATTTTCATTGATATACTTTTCGACAAGTATTATACAACATGGAAAAAGATAATTAAAGTCAAAGTCGGAGTAAAGAGACTTTGAAAATGTCAAAATAGACTTATATTTTGGAACGGATGGAATAGTTAAATATGTTATGTTATTATTTCTGAAGATGGATATGTTTAGAAGATTCATGCTGAAATTGATGCATAATAGAGAACTACGTAAGTTTGCCCACCATTATTACGGATCAAATATGCATCAACATTAATTGATCTTTTAATTAGAACTGACATAACCATGCATCTTTTTTCTCTTTGTTACTAGTTACGTTATGTTGCATCTTTTAATTAGAACTGACATTCCGAAAGATGCATATGTCAAATTGTTGTTTAAGAAGACGCAATGAAATTGATGCATAATCACAAGACTTAGTCAAATGGATGCATCTATTACATTGAAATTCAATTGTAAAGGGGGGCCAAATAAAAAGCAACATTGACGGAGCTTGACCGTCTTGATTGAGGGGGCCAAATTTTTTTGATATAATAATGTAACATTCTAACATTAAAGATTATCCTTTTAGTATTCTTATGATGTAAGTTTTGAATGGGTGAGTAAAGGTTTTTTTCACGGATCTTATGTACTAGAAAGATAACGAATATAAGGAATAAAACATTCAAACTGCTACGTAGTAAACTAACACAATTTCATAACTGATTACCTAAAGCTACTAATTGATAACCATTTTTATAAATTCATAAAAGCTTAATACACCAAAATTATTATAAATTAACTAACTTCTACTAGAAAAAAATAAAAAATAAAAAAAATAAACACCAAGTCAATCACCAAGTCAATAGTGGCGGTCAATATAAAAACATAAGGGTCATTATAAACACAGCCTAATGTATTTATTAGAGAACTAGAGATGCAACTGAACAAAAAAAAAATAAATAAATAAATAATAATAATAATAATAATAATAATAATAATAATAATAATAATAATAATAGATGTAGAAAGAAATTTCACGTGCACTGGTAACCACTTATCAATTAAGTACATTAAAATATTAGACGCAATCAAAGTTACATGGGTTTTAATATTGTAAAATTCATGTTGTCAATTGTGTATATTGGACTCTCAACGGAGAAGGAGGGGTTGTAATTTGCAAAAAAGGCAGTTTATATGTACCCTCTTATAGGGGAGAGGGAGAGGGAGAGTTTTAAATGATTGCACGCATAAGGAGGGTCCGAATAATATATCCCTTTGCAAAAGAAAGAGAAACAATATTTGTGTCAAATGCACCTTTAATTTGAATCTTACTTGAAAATGATTAGCTAAGATTACATCTTATTCTTTTTATTTTAATTTTGCTTTTTATTTGATCCTAACTTGCCATTCCTTGTTACAACCATTTAATATTGGCTAATGATTTGCACACTTTAAAAAATTATTTGCACACTCAAGGTAAAATCAATTGAAGCAGAATGTTTAATATTGTATAAAGTATTTAATGCACAGATAGAGTGTCCCAATTAATCCCAAAAGTGTGTAAATCAATTCACTTTAACATGGGTTAGTTAATTGAAAATGTATCATACTTATCATTTTTGTTATTTTGTGTACCGAACTTTTTTTTATCTTCTTGTGTGTACTGAATTCTCAAATTTTTATTTTTGTGTGTATTTTGTGACTATTTAGTCATGTAAAATGACCATTTTATCTTTTTTAAATTGAAAAAAATAACGGTAAAATAGTCACAAATACTAAACAAATTAAGGGTTTTAATAAACAGTCTTTAGTAAACGTCATATCCTTACATGATTATTGAAAGAAAAAATAAATAAATAAATAAACAATTACATGCAATAATATTACCTAATGCAAGAAGCCCTTCAAAAAAAAAATTACCTAATGCAAGAAGATTGGAAGAAGCAAATTTCAACACAGATTCTACCGATAGGGATACATTTGATAGAGCGAGCTCTTGAATACTACGATCCTGATCCTGACTATCGTCTCCCTGAAACATTACTACTACTCATTCAATTCTACATCTTGTAATTAATCAAACAGCAACTAAATTACTACTTAATAAATTATGTACTTATGTTTTATTAGAATCCATCTAAATGAATCAAATATCCATATGAAAGCTAAAGTACCTGATACGAATTGGTGCTATTTCTGATGATTAGTGTTCTTGTAACAGAATGTAGTCTTAGTGAATGCAATGGCTTGCTGGTCATGGAGCTAAAACTATGATTTCCGGATAAAATGTATGCATATGACGGAAAAATATGGTTCCTTGATCGAATCGCATGAGGAGTAGCATTTACCACCTTTTGAAGCATTCCCGCCATATGGTTAACACAGTGTAGCTAGTTTTGTGTTTGTGCTTCTTGTCGGTGTATGGTGGCAATTATTTGACACAGTTTAAATGATCTTGAAGTTGGTTTTTATGTTTTTGTAATGAGTTAATGACCCATTTGTTCTTATAAATAAGGGTAAAGTGCAAAAATGGTCCTTCACGTTCCACAAATTTGCAAAAACAGGACCGAGACAAAAAGTAGAGCAAAAAAGCCACCCACGTTTCAGATTTTCGCAAAATCGCCACTGAGAGCCCTTTTCCGTTAACTCCCGTTAGTTTTCCCGTCAGTCAAGGGTATAATCGCATGAAATGACAAATATACCCCTTTAACTTCAGATACAACCCTACCTCTTGCCGCCAAATCTTTACCAGTGCAATTTCCGCTTTAATTTCCCTCCTGTTTTGTGAGTTTTGTTTTGTTTTTTTTTCTTTTTATTTGTTAAAGGAGTATTTGTTGTTAATGTTATGGACTTACAATTGTAGGTGGTCAGATGGGAAATGTGAAAGTAGTAGAGGTAGATAATAAAACAGAGGAACATAGTGGCGGGAGTGATTCAGAGGATTTGGACTATAATCGAAATGATGATGAAGTGTTTGATGACGATGATCTGGTAAATGAAGATGTTCCCGTAAGTAAGTCTGATTTGCTATGCCATAAAGCTTGTGAAATTCAATCAGGTATACCTGTTTTTACCAAACATTATGCACTGATTAGAGAGTATGCCAAAGAGTTGGTTAATCAAAATCCAGGCACTACTGTTAGGATTGATGTACAGCTAGAACCAAATCCAGCTAGTTCAACAAGAACTTTTAAAAGGGTGTATGTGTGTTTGGGAGCTTTGAAACAAGGTTTCAAAGCTTGTGGCAGAGAATTCTTAGGATTAGATGGATTCTCCATGTCAGGTCCTTTTCCAGGTCAATTACTAACAGCAGTTGGGATTGATGCAAACAATGGGATTTATCCAGTAGCATATGCTGTAGTTGATGCACTAAATAAGGCAACTTGGTGTTGGTTTTTGAAACTACTAGGAGAGGATCTTGGGATAGAAACCAACTGCAAGTTCACTTTCATATCTGATAGGCAAAAGGTGCACATTTCTATTGTATAATTAATCAGGTGTTTTATGCACAATGAGAACATGTAAAGTTTTAACACCATCCATAACCTTACCTGTTCACAGAGATTGATACAAGCTGTTGCTAGTGTGTTTCCAAATGCTGCACACAGGTTTTGTGTTAAGCATATTCATGAGGAAATGAAGTCACATTTGAAAGGGGGTGTTTACAAGGACATGCTTTGGAAGGCTGCAAGAGCCACAACTGTTGTTGAATTCAACAAAGAGATGGATCATCTGAAGAATAACAATGCTGCAGCTTATGATTGGTTGCTGAAGATTCCAGCTGAACAATGGAGCCGATCACATTTTTCAGGTAATTCATTAAGTGGCAGTGGAAAAAAGCATACTGATAATTGATCATATATTAATACATAATGTGTGATTTGTTCAACAGGCAAAGCCCTATGTGGACTACTCTTAAACAACATATGTGAGGTGTTCTGTAGCCAGCTAAATGATGTGAGAGATAAATCCATCATCGTTTGTCTTGAATATATAAGGGAGTACTTGGTGAAGAGGATTGTGGTAGTTCAGCAAATAATAGAAAGGAGTGTTGGACAACTTACTCCTACTGTGCAAGCCATGGTTGATAGAAACAAAAAAGAAGCTACTGATTGTGTTGTTGAATGGATTGCAGCTTCGTTATATAAAGTATCTGTGCCTAACGAGGATCATTGTGTTGCTAACTTGGATAGGAAGGAGTGTGGTTGTAGGATATGGGAGCTGACTGGAATACCATGTAAACATGCTGTGGCTGCAATAAACTATATGAATGAGGATGGAAAAGGAGTTGTTGTGCCTGAAGAGTGGGTTCATGCTGCTTACAGCCTAGAAACATGGGCGCGTACGTACTCATTCAAGATCAATGGGTGTTCAAGCCGCAGATACTGGCCAAGAATTGAGTCTACAACAGTCATAGTACCACCCAATCACAGACCTCAGGTTGACAGGCCAACTAAAAAGATGAAGTCAAATGATGAGCATGCACTTCCAACTTCTTTATGTGTTACCCACTGATCTTTGAACAATATGTTAAACGTTATTGTCTGTTGGATTCTATATTTGTAATCTTTGTTTAACTTGATTGTCTTTAGAACAATATGTTTGAACCCATTGCAGTTGGACTTTCAAAAGTCAAACTTGCAAAAAATGTTTATGTTTCTGAATGTAATGGATTCTATATTCTATGTTTGTTTGCATTATGTTTCCACCCATTGCATTTAGACTTTCAAAAGTCAAACTGCAAATGTTGAATTTCATAAAGTCAACTTTGGTCCACACATGGGAAGTACCCATATATTTCAAAAATGAAACAGAAACATAAAGAAATGAAAATCGAAACACAAACATATCAGTAACATAAACATAAAAACTTTCATTCATCATAGGAATTCACAACCATTACAAATTTCCAACAGATATCTAAACAAACACTTGTTTAGTAGTTTGAACCGCTGCCCTCCGCATTACCCCTTTTCTTCTTTTTCTTCAATTCTTTTTCTTCCTTGTCCTTCTTCTCCTTTAGGTACTTGAACACCTTTTCAAGATTGGAAATCTTCTGTTCCAACTCATCAAACTTGGGTAAAACGGTATCCACAGGCTCTTGCTTCTCCTCCTCCTCCTCCTCATCATCACTCAAAAGCGCTTCATAGTAGCCATCTTGTTTCCTCAGATGGGTCAGAATCTTAGTTCTTAACTCCTTAGGTATCTTCCTATAAGAACCATACTCATCAATTGGTTCTCCGCCAAATGCATCAAGAAGTAAATCGTTTAGATAATAGGTTCTTAAAACCTTATCAAATTCCTCTTCCTCGGTACCAATGTAGATACTCTTCCCTTTTCCATTGTTTGCCATCGTCGGTTGTTTTGATCGTTGGGATTGTGTGTGTTATGGTTGAATAAGCGGGATAAACGTGGACTTTATAGTCCTATGCAATCGATTGGGTTGCCGAGTTGCACAAAAAAATAGGGAAAGGTTAATCGCCAAGTGTGCCTCCAAAATTAAGTTTCATAACTTTGCAAATTTGGTCATTGAAATAAAGTTGGGGTAGTCAAAGGCGGGAAGCGAGTGAAATGGCGATTATACGCTTGACTGACGGGAAAACTAACGGGAGTTAACGGAAAAGGGCTCTCAGTGGCGATTTTGCGAAAATCTAGAACGTGGGTGGCTTTTTTGCGCTACTTTTTGTCTCGGTCCCGTTTTTGTAAATTTGTGGAACGTTAAGGACCATTTTTGCACTTTACCCTATAAATAAGGACAGCTTGCTCCCTTATATTAGAAAACTACTAGCAGTGTACCCGCGCGATGCGGCGGCGGGTACTCTGTAACAAAATTTTTGGCGATTAATGTCTTTTAATTTTATGTTTTTCGTTACAATAACTTTATAGATCGTGAGAATTTTATATTTGAGTTGCTTTAGCCATGTCGTTCCTTTAAGTTGTACATGCTGGTCCTTTAAGTTGCATATGTTATGTTTTTTTGCTAGTGTTTTAAGTGCTTAGGTTATTGGATTTTAACAATAATTAATAGCTTGATTAGGTTGTACTATGTGGTAAAATGGTTGCATTTTTCAGTAAATGGGTGATTTAAGAAAGGTATTAATTTGATGTGCTTAATATATATGGTTGTGCATAAATTAATTGTACATAAAGCTTTAATACGTGTATTTACTTAAAATTTATATTAGGAAATCTTAAAAATTTAATAGGAAAGAGAGTCTAATATGTATTATAAGTAGTATAGACTACTTCGTATTTAAAACTTAATAATAATCTAATTCTATTTTTATCATAAATATTTGCTTTATTCTATTTTGAGTAAATTACATGGTTGGTCCCTGTGGTTTGTATAAAGTAACAAGTTTCGTCCCTACCTTTTAAAAGTTGCATGGTTAGTCCCTAAGTACGTAAACAAATAACACCACTGGTCCTTTGGTTTAACTGGTGATAACTAAGGTTAGTTAAAATTTACAAGTTAGCCCCCTTTGGTTAAATAGCGCTGCATCGTTAATCCTTTGGATAAATAGCGCTGCATCGTTAATCCTTTGGTTAAATAACGCTGCATCGTTAATCCTTTTAACGTTTTCGCCCGTTTTTGTCCGTTTTTTTACGTTTTCGCCCGGTTTTGTTCGTTTTTTTTTGTTTTCGCCCGTTTTTGTCCCTTTTTTTTTACGTTTTCGCCCGTTTTTGTCCCTTTTTTTACGTTTTCGCCCGTTTTTGACCATTTTTTTTACGTTTTCGCCCGTTTTTGTCCGTTTTTTTTTGTTTTCGCCCGTTTTTGACCCCTTTTTTTTACGTTTTCGCCCGTTTTTGTCCCTTTTTTTTTGTTTTCGCCCGTTTTTGTCCGTTTTTCTATGTTTTCGCCCGTTTTTGTCCGTTTTTTTTTTGTTTTCGCCCGTTTTTGTCCATTTTTTTACGTTTTCACACGTTTTTGTCCGTTTTTTTTTGTTTTCGCCCGCTTTTGTCCCGTTTTTTTTTGTTTTCGCCCATTTTTGTCCGTTTTTTTTACGTTTTCGCCCTTTTTTGTCCCTTTTTTTTTTGTTTTCGCCCGTTTTTTTTTACGTTTTCGCCCGTTTTTGTCCGTTTTTTTTTGTTTTTGTCCGTTTTTTTTATGTTTTCGCCCGTTTTTGTCAGTTTTTTTTTCGCCCGTTTTTGTCCCTTTTTTTTACGTTTTCACACGTTTTTGTCCATTTTTTTTTGTTTTCGCCCGCTTTTGTCCGTTTTTTTTGTTTTCGCCCGTTTTTGTCCGTTTTTTTGTTTTCGTCCGTTTTTTTACGTTTTCGCCCTTTTTGTCCTTTTTTTTTGTTTTCACCCGTTTTTGACCCTTTTTTTACGTTTTCGCCCGTTTTTGTCCGTTTTTTTTGTTTTCGCCCGTTTTTGTCCCTTTTTTTTACGTTTTCACACGTTTTTGTCCGTTTTTTTTGTTTTCGCCCGCTTTTGTCCGTTTTTTTTTTGTTTTCGCCCGTTTTTGTCCGTTTTTTTTATGTTTTCGCCCTTTCTGTCCGTTTTTTTTTTTATTTTCGGCCGTTTTTTTACGTTTTCGCCTGTTTTTGTCCCTTTTTTTTGTTTTCGTCCGTTTTTGACCGTTTTTTTAACGTTTTCGCCCGTTTTCGCCCGTTTTTGTCCCTTTTTTTTGTTTTCGTTTGTTTTTGGCCATTTTTTTAGGTTTTCGCCCATTTTCTTTCATTTTCATACGTTTTTATCCGTTTTTTTTTACGTTTTCGCCCGTTTTTTTCCGTTTTTTTTTACGTTTTCGCCCGTTTTTTTTTCCGTTTTCGCCCGTTTAAAAAAAATATTTTAGAAATATATTAGGGTAAAAAAAAGTTTCTAAAATATATTTTTCGAAAAATATATTTCAGAAAAAATATTTTTTTACCCAAATATTTTTTTCGAAAAATATATTTTAGAAACCTTTTTATACCCAATTTTTTTTCGAAAATATTTTTTTCGATGATTATTTAAAAAAAATTCAAAATTATATTTAGACAAAAGACGGACGAAAACGTAAAAAAAAATGGACAAAAACGGGCGAAAACGTAATCAAATGGACAAAAACGGATGAAAACGTAAAAACACGGAAAAAACGGGCGAAAACGTAAAAAAAACAGACAAAAACGTATGAAAATGAAAGAAAATGGGCGAAAACGTAAAAAAAATGGACAAAAACGAACGAAAACAAAAAAAAGGACAAAAACGGGCGAAAACAAAAAAAAAGCTAACAAAAACGGGCAAAAACGTAAAAAAAGGGTCAAAAACGGGCGAAAACAGAAAAAAACGGACAAAAACGGGCGAAAACGTAAAAAAAAAGGGACAAAAACGGGCGAAAACAAAATAAAAACGGACAAAAGCGGGCGAAAACAAAAAAAAGGACAAAAACGTGTGAAAACGTAAAAAAAACGGACAAAAACAGGCGAAAACAAAAAAAAAACGGGCGAAAACATAAAAAAAGGGACAAAAACGGGCGAAAACAAAAAAAAAACAGACAAAAACGGGCGAAAACGTAAAAAAAAGGTCAAAAACGGGCGAAAACAAAAAAAAAGGACAAAAGCGGGCGAAAACAAAAAAAAAACGGACAAAAACGTGTGAAAACGTAAAAAAGACGGACAAAAACAGGCGAAAACAAAAAAAACGGACAAAAACGGGCGAAAACATAAAAAAACGGGCGAAAACAAAAAAAAATGACAAAAACGGGCGAAAACGTAAAAAAAAGGGTAAAAAAACGGGCGAAAACGAAAAAAAAGGGACAAAAATGAGCGAAAACGTAAAAAAAAGGTCAAAAACGGGCGAAAACGTAAAAAAACGGACAAAAACGGGCGAAAACGTAAAAAAAAGGGACAAAAACGGGCGAAAAAAAAAACCGAACAAAACCGGGCGAAAACGTAAAAAAAAGGGACAAAAACTGGCGAAAACGTTAAAAGGATTAACGATGCAGCGTTATTTAACCAAAGGATTAACGATGCAGCGCTATTTAACCAAAGGATTAACAATGCAGCGCTATTTAACCAAGGGGGCTAACTTGTAAATTTTAACTAACCTTAGTTAACACCAGTTAAACCAAGGGACCAGTGGTGTTATTTGTTTACGTACTTAGGGACTAACCATGCAACTTTTAAAAGGTAGGGACGAAACTTGTTACTTTATACAAACCACAGGGACCAACCATGTAATTTACTCTTCTATTTTTGATATGGAGAAAATACACTTAGGGTGTGTTTGGTACACGACTATGAGAATCAATCAATGACAATGATTATCATTGCAAGTGTTTGGTTACTAAGTCGGGGAATCAAACAATCACTTCATACCCATAGACTCATAGTAAGGGAGTACACACCTTTTCTAATTGATTCCTGTGGAACCCACCACTAACATATGAAATTATTTTTAGAATGCAAAAATCACTCTTCTTTCTTTGTTCATTTTAACAATTTGTTATTTTGGTACTCACCACTAACATGTGAAAAACTATACCCTAAAATTCACACCAAACAATAGAAATAGAATCAGTATCCTTAATCCTACACTACCCTTTAATCAATGTCATACCGATTGTGATTTCAGATAGGATACCATACGCACCCTTATATTTTCTTACATTATGAGAGACTAATCTCATAATCTAAATCATTTGATCTAACATATCAAATATTAAAAAACATTAACTTATACTCTTTCCGGTCTTCCACCCCATCTTTTTTGAATAAAACTCACTTTCACTCATATTTTTTAAAAAATTTCATATCTCAAAAACTATAAACAATTAACCTACAAAAATTACACTACCGTGATAAGCATTTAATTATCATTAAATAGATGTGCTCTTTTAAATACTTTCAACAAACATTTTTTTTGGCTTTTTTTGGTTTCTTTTGTTTTTTCTCGATGCAGTATTTTGCTTGATATATCACTTATGATATAACATTAATATTTAAGTTCAAACACTCAACATGCTTTTATAAAATGGGTATAAATATTTTTGTGGAACTTCAAATGACTCATTGTTTTTGGCATTGAAAAATACACATCCTTAGTTTTACAATCATGTATCACACATAGTTTTTGAACCTCTCCATCAATACAGTTTATTCATAGAAGTTGGGTATTTGAGCTTACAGATTAATGTTATATCACAAGTGGTATATCAAGCAAAATATTTAAAGGTTCAAAAATTAAGTGTTACGAATAGAATAATTTTTTCATACTCAAATCCGCTTGATTTATCATATATATAATATAAGATTGATCTGTAAGTTTGAACACTCAACATGATGCAGTAAAAAAAAGCATAAGTATCTGTATAAAACTTAAAAAATTAATCTTGTGACATTAAAAAAAATACACATTCTTAGCTTTCCAACCATATAACAAACATAATTTGTGAACACCTAAATTAATACAGTTTATTTATAAAAGTTGGAGAAAATAGAAGATTTTTTTTAAGTCAAACTCTTTTGACGTATCACATGTGATTTAACAACAATCTGTAAGTTTGAATGTTTGACGTATCATATGTGTTACAACACCAATCTGTAAGTTGGAACGCTTAATATGCTGTTGTAAAATGAGCATAAATATTAGTATAAAACTTCAAAAGATTCATCATTTTTTGTATTGAAAATACACGTTGTAAGTTTTTCAACCATATATCACACATAATATTTGAACCTCTAAATCAATATAGTTAATTTATAAAAATTGTTGGAAGAAAAAAAAGAAAAAAGAAAAAAAATGATATTCAAACTCATTTGATATCAATTGTGATATAACACTAATATGTAAGTTCGAACTCTAAACATGTTGTCATAAAATAGGCATAAATATTTGTATACCACTCCAAAAGATTCATCATTTTTTGCATCTATGGCAGTCTCTTCTATTTTCAAATCTAAAAATTAGTGTTATATCACATGTGATATATCAAGTGTGTTTGAATATTAAAAAAATCATATATTTTTTTAACTTCCATAAATAAATTGTAATGATTTGAATGTTCAAATATTACGTGTGATATATGGTTTAAATACTAAGAATTTGAATTTTTAAATGGAAAAAACGATTAATCATTTTAAGTTCTACACAAATACTTATGCTAATTTTAAAACATGTTAAGTATTTGAACTTACAGATTAGTGTTATATCACAAGTGATACTAGATCGAGAAAAAACTAAAAATACCAAAATAAATACATAAAAAATAAAAATATTGAAAGTATATGAATGTGTTTCTCTATTAAGTAATTAAATGGTTGCATTGTGTAATTTTGTAAATCAACGGTTTACGGGTCTTAAAGATATGTAGTTTTAAAAATAGATGGTGAAAATGTGTTTTAACTAAAACACATATGGATGTAACTTATGTTTTTTAATGTTTGATCTTATCACTTAAATCAAATAATTCTTAAACAATTTTGAAAGGAAACTGACTGGCACATTCATAAACTTGATTGAGACACTCAATGTACAAACAGTTAAAGTAATTTTTATTTACAATACAACTATTTAATGTATATTTTAAAGTGTCTCAATTAAATATAGAAGTGTGCAAAATCAATTCTCAATACAAAATAGCTCAACAACTTTTCTTAAGACTACTTGCAATAAGCATGGAGATCGACTCCTCGACCTACAAAACAATCAATCGTCCTTGTTGTGCACAAAAATCATTGTCAATCGTCGGTCGTCAATTTGGTTGAAATGGTCGTCCCTGTGACTGTCGATTGTCCCATTTTGTTTGAGTTATATTTAATTAAAAAAATATTTGTGGGGTATATGTTTTATAGTATAGGTTATATTACTGTGGTAAAAAATCGTCTGTTAAAGAAGAAAAACTGACGTGACTTTTAAATTGAGGGTCAATCCTGTCCCTTATTGTGTCCGGCCTAAACAATTCTAAAATAGCTCAACTCAAAAAAGACATGAGTGATTGTTGGGTGACGTAACCGAAATCATGACTGATTGCTACTCTCTAAGAAATAAGAAAATGATATCTTTGTTATTAAACACGTGGTATGTTGAATTATCGGCTTATCATCAGCATGCCAACCGTATTAGAGCATGGGGTACGGGTGAGCCATGGCTCGCGCGGTCACCACCAGCTCAAAAAAACCGACGGCGCACCGTACCGGTGGTGGCTCAGTCGGTGCTCGCACCATACCCACGGCTCAGCGCCGTCGCCTTTTTTTTTTTCTTTTTTTCTGCTAATTTGAGGATCCAAAAAAGATCCGTTTGAATATATAACGGCTATAATTGTCACAACTCGTAAATTCTGGTCTTTTCCCGAACTTTCACATTTACTATTCATCGGTTACTATTCATCGATCACTATTCATCATTTTACTATTCATAAAACACTATTCATCTCCGGAGAAAATTTGTCATTTATACGTGGGTTGCGTCATTTTTGTAAACGTACGATTATTAAACTAAGAAACGTTATCTTATGAACTAATATTTTGAATAATCGATCCGACAATCTCAACTATGGTCCTAACATATTTTTATACTCATAATAATGATATAAAAATTTTATTATTAATTTACCCGGTGTTTTCAAATCAACTGTTACGTTTTCCGGTCGAAGCTTATAACTCCGTCGGTTTGCCATATTTCAACACGACAATTATTTTAACACCCGATTCTTATCAGGAATGTAATTTTATAATTTTTACAACGTCGTTATATTTTATTTGGTACCGTTAAACTTTATTTCTAGCAAACTCGGTACCCGGTATCACCTAAAACTAATAATATCTAACAAAATCTTACAAATTTTTGACAAGATCTAACCACCCCATTTTCTTTCCCAAAAATCACGCCAACATGCCCCTTTGATATTTATATTTGACTTTTTATTTACAAAAATACCTAGCTAGTAGATATTTACTAGAATACTTCATGTATTATTTCATTTTACTTCTAAATTATCTAAAAACAAGATAACTAGCAAACTCCCTTTCTCTCTATCCTTATGGTTCGGCTCATCCAAGATCAAGAAGAGAAAAACAAGAAGAATCCATCATTTTTCCAAGATCAAGCTCTAATCTTGTTCCTTTAGTTGTTCTTGTTTGGGTTTTGTGATAAAAACCCAAGGTTTTATAAGTTTTCATCTCCATAAGCTCACTAATCTTTCTATGTAAGTTGTCAAACTTTTGTTCATAATTTCTTCATGTTCTTATTATGTTCATATGATTTCATACAAGGTTTACATGCATATGTTAGTATATACCACTCATTTATATATATATATATAACTTTTGATTCCTAGAAATGGATTATTGTTAGATCCTTGTTAGATCCACTTGATTTATGATGTTTAGGAACCCATGACACCCTAAGAAGGTGTATGGTAAGATTAGACTAGATTTGTGGTGATTGAAAGTGATTTGGTTGAAGTTGAAACAAGTTTGAAACTAGGAAAATGATTTTTGAAAATATATATAAACCTACTGTCCTTAAAATGAAAACGTGGCCAACTCAGTGGGTTTGGGGTAACTTTTGACCAAATATTTAGAAAATACTTTCCGAGACGGAACTATGGCCGAAAACGGGGATGAAAACGAGTTAATAACGAAGGAGATACGCCAAAAACGGGTTTAACGACGAAAACTATATTTTCTGAAAACTGCATGCTGTTTGGCATTTTTAGACGGACAAATAGAGGCGTTAAACGTAACCTAGAGGAGCCGAGCTATTGAAAATATATTAGTATATTGTCCCACGATTCCGGGAATGTAAAGAACGTAGAAAACGAGCTTAAAACGACCAAATTATACACTTTTGAAACTAGGCGAACTATATATATATTTGACAACATCTAATAGCAAATATTCTCTTAAGTTATGGAAACACTATAATTCAACGCCAACACTTATTTTCAAACTACGAGTGGTATAGGCTTCATGTGCATGTACATTCATCGCATCCTCTCATAAATTAAGTAGATCGTATCATTCGTTCATTATAGGTCGCGGTTAGAGATCGAACCTCATTTTTGTGTAACCACTTTTGTCTTCGTAACTATCGTACCAGGTGAGTCATAGCCCCTACTCTTTTAAATTGTTTTGTCAACTTTTGGGGGAGAATACATGCTCGTTTTTACTTGAACTATTACTTGACTCTTTAAACATGGTTTTGACTTGAACTTTATTATGAACTTTTGAACTTGACTTGACCTTTGAACTTGTTTTGAACTTTGGAATTTGACTTGACTTTTGAACTTGACTTAAACTTTTGACCCTAATGTACCGTACGTACTTTGACTTAAAGTCTCCCTTGTTCGGAGCAACACTATGAAGTCTCCCTTGTTCGGAGCAACGTTATAAAGTCTCTCATGTTCAGAGCATCCTAATAAATCTCGCCATGGTGGAGTGACTAATAATTCTTCACCAGGTCGGTGGAGTGACTAATAATTCTTTGCCTAGGTGGCGGAGTGACTTGAAGTCTCCCATGTTCGGAGCAACATTATAAAGTCTCCCTTGTTCGGAGCGGCCTTGACTTATTATTGACCACGGGTGTTTGACTACTAGACCTAAACTATTTAGCAGTGGGTTGTAAACACACAGGTTGCAAGTCTCTTATGGCGGGATTTGCAACTGAGTGGATTTACGATGCCTTTGTTGTGTGATCATTTTTCTATATACATTATTTGTTAACAAACTCTATGAACTCACCAACCTCGTGTTGACACTTTAGCATGTATTTTCAGGTTTTAACCTATGGCACGCTACAGGAGGTTTTGGCAGGGCATGGCATGGTCATAGAAGACTCTGATAATTTATATGGGGACCATTTTAAACTACTTTTAAGGGCCTACTTCCGCACTACTTTTGACGATGTAAATTCAACATTTTTGGTTAAACAATTTTATTCTAAATGATTAAAGTGAAAACCATTTTTATACTTGTGTTGTGATACTGATTGAGTTACACCCCAGCTACACGTATGCTTCCGCTGGACCCGATCTTGGGGGTGTGACAATAATGCCGTTTTTTCCAAAAAATACCCAATTAAACCAATTTAATTCCAAAAAAAACCTTATAAATACCCCATTTTTTTCAAACTTCACACACACTTCCAATATATTAAATCTCTATTTCTAATAACTATTTTCATCCAAAATGAATCCAAATCAACCATGGATCAACAACATGTTAAACGATCCGACGAACCAAATGTCGGGATCATCTTCGAACCCCGATAACAATCCGGGATCATCTTCGAATCGGGTTACTTTCCCACCTTCCAAACCTCATTAATGAATCCCGAAGATTTAGCATTGTTTAGCCAATGGAAATTACAACAACAACAACAACAAAACCAATATCATTTTACACAAACTCAACAAACAACCCAAGGCATCCCTTCACAACCGAATTCGGACCATGCTTCGTTTCATCTAGTAGACGAAGAAAAATCGGTTTCAAGTGAAGAAATTATTCCGACACCAACCTCAAAAAAATCGAGGGCAAAGACGATGGCGAAGAAGCCAAAATCAAAGGCGAAGAATAAGAAAAACAACAAAGAAAAGGAGGTCGATGAAGATGTGGTCCCGTCCCGACAACCACGAACTTTTTGGAGCCAAGACGAAGAATATCTTTTGGCGGAGTGTTACATTCAAGTATCCGAGGATCCAAAAACGGGTGCAGATCAACAAAGGGATACATTTTGGTACAAAGTGCTCGATGTATACAACACGGAAGCAAAGAGGCTCAACTATACTATTCGTACCAAAAACATGTTGACGGGAAAGTGGACTCCAATGAATAAAGATATCAAGAAGTTTAATTCGGTGGTGGATGAAACGGTGGTTATGAGTGGGAAGGTGATAAAGATTTTATGAATCGTTGTCACATATTGTTTAAAAAATCAACGGGTTATGAATTTCGACACTTGACCGCTTGGGGATTTTTGAAAGACAAGCACAAGTGGAAAAATCCCGACTCGACTTTGGCAAGACATAATCGTCTTCGACCTACTCACGAAGAGCCCGAGCATTTTGGACCCGATGATTTGCCACGACCCGACGGCATGTACCGGGTTGCTAAGAGTCAACGTTCGTCAAACTCGACCGCTAGTTCCGGTTCAAACCCGACATTGTTTCAAGAAATGTTGCATCAACAATACGAGTTAGACCGCAAGGCAAAGATGGATGTTCTTGAGCGAGAGTCACTCACGAGAGTTACTTTATATGAATCACAAAAGATAGTCGAGGAGATGCGGGTGCTACAAATGGATACAAGCAGTATGGATCCGGTCAACGCGAGGATCGTGATGGCACAACAAGCTCGAATCCGGGCAAAATATCCCGAAGAGGATTAAGCTTTTATTTATGTATCATGTTTTAAATTTTATGCAATTTTTTAAAATGTATCATGTGTTTTATAATATGTAATGTGTGTTTTTAATATTAATGAAGTTTATTTAAGTTTATATTGTGTATATTTTAATTTAAGTAAAAGAAGAAAAAAAATTGGCCGACGGCACCAGAAATTTTGGTGCCAATGGATACCCCTGAAATGTGGTGTCGTGGGATTTCTGGTGCCGTGGAGCTTTTTGCTGACGTGGCAGCAAAAAAATCCCACGGTTTGGAGCCATGGCACCAACGGTACCTAATGCTCTTAGCGTGGCACTTGCATTCAATGGTCCATTATAGAGGTGGTAAAACGGGCGGGCACGGGCTACAGGCTAAACGGGCTATGGGTTAAATGGGCACGGGACAAACGGACGCATGTTATATGAATCACTTTAGAAAAGGCCTTAAAAAAATAATAATAAATAAATTAAAAAAAAAAAAAAAAAAATCTCAAACTTAACACCTCATTTATATTTAAGTAACTAAATATACATATCCATAAGTTTTTCATTAAAAACAATTTATGTTCTCCAGTTAAGTGAAAAATATGTGCTTATTATACCCATTTAACTTCTAAATGAGCAATATATTGCCTATTTCAAAAGAAATAGAGGGCCCTAATATGCCCAAATTATTTAAAAATTAGACCATTTAAACCCATTTTTTTTATTTTGGATACAAATTGTCACCTCTAGTCCATTAGTTTATGTTTGAGTCAAGCAACGTGATTATTTTATTGAAGCCACAACATATAACACTAAAAAATTGCAACTAGATAACTTATGCCGTTAACAAATTAATCATCCGACAAAGTATACAAGAACATCTTAAATTTCTATCATAAATTGTGAGTATTGTAGTTTACTACGTAATAATTTTTATGTAACATTGTGCTTGTTATATACTTTCGACGTACTTTTTTTTCGACGAACTTTTTTTTTTTTAATTTCAGCCCAGAAAAATCATATATGATTCTTAAGAATCATATATGATTTGATTTTAACGAATCATATATGATTTTTACAAATCATATATGATTCGTAAGAATCGTATATGATTTGATTTTAACGAATCATATATGATTTTTACAAAGCATATATGATTTTTTTGGACGAAAAATTTGAAAAAAAAAAAAGTTATAAAAAAATGTCGAAAGTATGTAACAATGCATGTCTATAGAAATATAATTTAATTCTCGTCGTGATGGTATTTTTTTTTTTAGCTTGACAATTTACGATTTGCGAGATATTTAACTTCTAATAAAATTGTGAAAGTTTATTTTTTTTTATTTTAATAAAAAAAATGAGTTACTAAAATTATTTGATTAGTTTTATAATAAAAGTTAATTTTGCCTACTGAGTATATGTCTAAAAAAATGTACTTAAAAACATGTCTAATTACTATATCATTAATTGACGTACATGTGTCATTTACAGTTTTTCTTTTTTTATCCTCACGTGATCCATCAAGTTGTTGTGATATAAAGATCTTGATTCTTTAGATTATCAAATTTTTAATCTAATAGAGATTTAAGGATTAAGGGTGCGTTTGGTATGCTGCGAGGAATGACAATGGGTATGAGTTTGATAGTAGTGGTGGGTCCCTCAACTATGAAAGATCCATTCCCCCCTATAGAGTTGTATGTGAAGTATGGAATATATTAGACTTTCATAGTCATAGTTGTGGGCCCAGCATTCTAAACAAACACAAACTATCACTTTCATAGTGATAGTTTGATTCCCATAGGTGGAAACCAAACGCACCCTAAAACACGTGACCCATCCATCTTCTACGGTAGTTTTTAATGAGTTAGAAATCATGACTTTAAATAAGTTTAATGTTCTCTCAAAAAAAAAAAAAAAAAAAAAAAAAAAAAAAAACTTTAATGCTAGACAGGAACCCATGATTACAAAAGTAAGATGCCTTTGGTTTTGCTTGCAAATTAAGGGTGCGTTTGGTATGCTGCGAGGAATGACAATGGGTATGAGTTTGATAGTAGTGGTGGGTCCCTCAACTATGAAAGATCCATTCCCCCCTCAAGAGTTGTATATAGAGTATGGAATATATTAGACTTTCATAGTCATAGTTGTGGGCCCAAGCAACACAAACAAACACAAATTATCACTTTCATAGTGATAGTTTGATTCCCATAGGTGGAAACCAAACACACCCTAAAGTACTCAAATAAACTTTAAAACTTGATCACCAAGTTACTTATATCTCCATTTACTAAAACAATATTTTTGTAACAAAAATATATTCTTTAAAATAAATTAAATCCAAACATTCCATAATACTAATATATTGGGCCCAACCCAACCGGTTTTATAGGCATTAGTTTCTTATAAATTTGTTTATTTGGAACAAATTAAACCGATCATCAAAATCGTTGCTGCTCTCTCTTTCTCGACGACTTTCAGATTGTTTCTGTGACTTCGTACAAGTAAGGTTCGAACTACAAACTTTGTTAAACATTACTGTATATTAGTTCTTTTATCGTTACAAAAAAATCACAACATGATAACATATACTAGTAGGTATATTTTACGCGAATTATGCAATAACTTTTAGGTTGGTATTAACCTCGTCTTGTTACCCGTTTAAAAAAACTTAAACGTCTAGTAAAGTTAGCAAAGTGCGTAAAAACTTATTTATACCAAAACGTGCCACGGACTAAAGTGTATTGTTATTTTGTGACATTTAGGGTTTTAGGTGTTTAGAGGCGCTTACGATATTTGATATTGTGTTAGATAGGTTAATAAGTTGTTTTGGTGTTTGGTAAAACAGAATAAGCCATTACATTATGCAACTTGTTTGAGTATTAACGTTTGTAACAATTGTTTGCTATATATAGGATGAGCCGGTCACGGAATGGTCCAAAACAACTGGCTTGTTTGACACCTCATGATCGTGAGGTACTTGGTCTCATCGAAAGCAAACGCGATCAAGCGATTTCGGTAAAAAACATACAGACTGAATTGACAAGACTACCACGACCGACGGTCAACAAATGCATCAAGACCCTCCTAACTTTGAAACTAATAAAAGAAGTCAGGCATGTCCAAGCAAAAAAAGGATTACATTACATTGCGGCAGATTACATGCCTACAGATGACGTTACTGGTGGATCATGGTATGTCGATGGTAAACTTGATGCAGCATTCATAAATCAACTAAAAGAAATTTGCTTGAAGATTCTTAAAAAACTGACAGTAGCAACATCAGCAGGCGTTTATGACTTCATAAAAAATAACGGGTTGATAAATAACGATCAGTGCACAAGTGGGCATATAAGTGAAATTTTGAGGTGTATGGTTCTTGATAATGTAATTATTGAAGTGAAGAGTACTGGGCTCAAGGAGTACCATTCGATCCCTATTGGAAATGTGTGTTATAGGGCTGCTCATGATCAGGGTCCGAAAATAGGGGCAATGGCTTCTCTTCCTTGTGGTATGTGTCCTCATTTTAAAAGGTGCACACCCGATGGACTTATATCTCCAAGTACTTGCGATTACTTCACGAAATGGTTAGAATTCTGAAGAAAAGCGTAATATCAGTTACTACTTTTGGGTCCTCAAATTTTCCTGCGAATAGTACTTTACTAGTTATGCACACGCAAAAAAGATTGTTTAGTTCCGTTTTTATATTATTCAAGTAACTAATTTTTAGTATGTTCACTGTTATTGTTACTGAATCAATATTTACATTTCCGTTCTCTTTTATTTTCTTATTTGCTTGATATGATAAATACAAATGAAACCGAAATAAAACAGCATAAGAAAAACGAATGTACATTAATACCGACACACAAGATACCATCTTTATTCGTGTTAAGAAATGTAGTCGATTGATTTATCTAAACTATTTGTGAGGTTTCATTCTTCTTCATCTTTCCCTTTTCGAGCAAGTAAATCCTCTCAGCATCCGGTACAGCTTTGATGATGGTTTCCATCTTCAGATTTAGTTCATCAATCTTATCAATGAGCTTATCATTAGTGAACATCCCGAGCATAACACTTTGCAGCGTCTTCCAGCTTTCAGCCAGTGGTAAAACGATGATCACAGCTGACCCGATTGTCCCCCATGCTATTGCCACAATCGCCCAAAATGTGAAGTAACCTTTGCTGAATTCCCCTGTATTCACAAGTTAACGAAAATGTGTCATTAAAACATGGCTACGAAATGACTCAAACGAAACACAAAGATAGATTGTCGTAAACTCAGAAGTAAAATAAGTACTGAAATCTGTAAACTTACTTGCAGGAAGTGATAAAAGAGGCCATAGTATAACGATCACGAAGGTAAAACCGACACCCCATTTGATAATCCATTTCTTAGCGCTAATTAGCTTTTCCTCCTTAAACTCGTCGACTGCAAGTTCACTTTTTTCCTTTTCAACAGTTGTAATCTTCTTAGTACCTTCCCAATCATAGTTTTGCGGGTTTACAATACTACATATAGCATGCACTGCACCACCAGTTAGGATCGAGACTAGATTTCCTGCAAGCATAGGTGCGTTTCTTCCTGTTGTGTCTAGATTGACTCGACCATATTCAATGCGTGTAACTGATAACCAAGTAGTTATCCCAAGGACACACCCAACAATTGTGCCTAAAATGGCCCCAAATGCATTGGCTTTTCGCCATAAAAGCATAAAGGCGATTGGGAGGACAGCTGAGCCGATGAACACACCCATGGCTAAGTACATCCAACCAAGAGAAACCCCGGCTTTGTTTAGTAAGACTGCTAGAATTCCCATGAAACATCCGAATGAGAACACAACTGTTCTTGAAACTTTTAATATTTGTTTCCCGGTTGCATTGGGGTTAATGTATGTTCTGTAAATGTCATATGTACAAAGTGAGGAAACTGCTATTAGTTCGGAAGACCCAGCAGATGTTACAGCCCTGATTCAAAGACATGAAGAACAAGTTAGAACTGTCATTTTTTACTGTGATTGTTATTGGTGGATAAATGGGTGGGTTGGCTGTGTGGCTTTGGGTCAAAACAGTAAATGGTGATATGGGTCAGGTTTGCCAAAAAGACTTCTTATCCAAATTTTTTTATTTTAAAGTATGATTATAAGACTTATATAATTTCAATAAAATCTATGTTAAAAAATAAATCAATTTAAGTGCTTTTTTGTACTAAAAAGTTACACCTTTATAAGACTTTCAACCAGTTTGACAGGCCTCCCAAATAAGCTAATTTCTCTCGTTTCACCTTTGAGTGATAAAACATAGCCCATAGTGATCAAGATTTGTAACTCACATGAAAAGCATGGTGAGAAGGAGAACAGATCCTCCTTTTCCCATCAACGCAATGGCTGTAGCAGCAGGAACGAGCCCTTTGCTCGCTTCACTGGCACTCAATGGAAGGTCAAGGGCTAGAGCCCCTAAACCAAGTGCGGTGGCTAACGAGAATGGCACAGCGAACCATACGAGCCCACCTAACAGATACCCTTTATGAGTTGACGATGGTCTAGCCGCTATAGCACTCACCCAATATCCCTAAAAATACATAAAAGAAAATCACTAGAGTCAAAACTTGTTCATCTCTGACTTATATTTGGTTATTACTTACAAAAAAACAGAAAAACTTACATTGTCGACGAAAACAGTCCCAAAGTTACCAACAATGTTGATTATACCAAACACGAGTCCACCAGAGCTCAACATTGTTAGGTAAGATCCTTTGTAGTTTCCTGAAACGGGCCCACAAGCTTGTCCATTGTGGGTGAGAGGTTCTTGGCATATTCTAGATCGGTTTGACACTTCCAATAGATGTTTGTAAACAACACTAGGGCTACCAAGCTCGTTACTAGCCGTGTAAACTAAGAACACGAAGATGACTAGTACCACGTGCACTGATACACCAATAGAATTCAAGACGTGTCAGCAAAAAAGAATTCTCGAATAGACTATTTTGTCAAAAGTAATACTAATACAGACATGCTTATAGTTTTGACTTTTAGGGTCAACAGGGCCAATATCCAACATTAAAGTTCTCGTATCTGAATCACAACAACAAGAGAATTTGATAACTATATTTAACATTTAACTAATAAAACATATGGAAAAGGGTTTGTGGTTACAAATATAGCTAATTTCATGTTAGTCTTGTAATAAAATGTCATCGGGGTTGACCTCAGAAGTCAACCTGATACAAGATAGTGTAAGAGTACCTATCACAGAATGTATATAGCTAGCCAAGAAAGTGGCCTTTAAACCTCCGGCAAGCGTATATACAATAACACCAAGCGGAATCAGAAAACTAGCCGCGTAAATATTAACACCCGTGAGTGCATTCACCACTGCAGACCCACCAAGAAGCAACATGGCGGTTACTATGATATTTGTCATGAAACAGAACACCAAAAACACAACATGTGCAGCCGTCCCCCATCTGATCAAGACAAGTTCAAATGGGTCATATTAGGTGTTTCCCTCTATATTTTCCGTATTGATAACATCTAACATGATTTCAAGTAGATGTAAACATACCGGGCTTTAACGATTTCACAAACAGTATGAGCATGAGGAGCCTTTCTTTTGATCTCAATAGCCATGACACCAAACAAGAGCACCTAGTGAAGTAACGGCACAGCTTTTTAAACATCGATTACAAGTTATAAACTATGGTGAATGGAACTAGAAAGGTGCAGTGAGACTAGAACCTGAATGGTTGCACCACTAGCGTACCAAAATGGACCACTGACTCCATACTCCCAAGCAACGTTTGAACTTTGTAATATTGTTGCAGCCCATGTCCACTTTCAACACATTCTTAGTGTTAGATCATATAAAAAGAGAAGTAAGCCGAACTCATTAAATACAGATGAACAAAACACCATGCACTGGACCCTCGAAGAGTACTTAGGACTTAGGATCGACCCACCTAGGATTTGGCCTGGACCACTCATGTCACGTGCTAAAGCACGTTGGTTTAATATGCTCTTGGTCCGGTTTAAGGTTAGCCATTTAGAATCATATAACTTAAGCATTTTGGCTTGTTTTTACATACATAAAGAACCGGTCATTTTGAAACTAAAGTCGAGTCATGTATACAAGTTTAAACCGTAAATATTAGTAACATTTAACAATACAAATACTAATAACTACACTATAGTTTAAGGGGAAATCATCATGTTACAAGATAAACTCAACATAGGTGCAACAAATAGCAAATAAGTTGTTTTTATAAACATTTGGAAAAATATTATTTCCTATATTTATAAGTTGTATGCAGCTTGCTAGATGGATGATATTTCCATGGTTTTATGGTTAGTTTCTATCGTCTACTTTTATTAAATAAAGGGTCGACTTGTACTTATATTTTTGTCACATTTCAAAAAAAAAAATTGCCACAAACGGCCAATCTAGCCAAACCAAAACATACAAAAATAAACTTTATCAATTATTTTAGGTCCTTTTATTAATAATTAAAATGTTACTTATAATACATTCATTTTTTACCATGAGTGTAAATGTAACCAACTATATAGACTGTTATATTTTTGTCCGGGTTAAAGGCATTTCCTATATATAAATTCGGAAAAGTCAACTCACTAAACCAGAAATAACGGAACCAGCTAAGAAATGCTACCTGAGATACTATAACACTTGCTATGAGTCCGGTTTTAACATTTCGTCCGGCCGTGTTGAACCACTCGGACGTGTGACGAGCCCCAACGTAGCGTTTTTCTAGCCAAACCTATACCAAAACAAGAAAAAACTCATCGCACGTACCATATAGTTTTTTTTACAAATGTGCATAAAATCCGTATTTTTCTAGCTAACGTAGCTGATTCATGAACAAATGTAATTTCACTACATAAAATCGTTGGTTCTCACGTATAAAATAAAGATTTGCCTCCAATAGAAAAAAACCGAATAACTGTATACTATAAAAAAAATGTTCAAGTTCTGACACTGATATAAAGAAAGTAGTACGTACCAAGAAAGAGGTGAAGAAGGCGAAGAAAGCGCCAAATCCAAGGATAACGGAATAGCCAACACTTTGATTAAGGACGGCTTTGCCGCCAAAGAAACTGGTTTGCCTCACACAATCGTTACCGGACGTATGGTAATATTTGCCCGAAAAGTCGAAGGGAGGACATGTAGCCATGTTTGTGTGTGTGTGTGAATCTAAACTATAGTCACTTGAAGTTTGTGAGGTTGAGATAGTATATGATGATAGGAACAATAGGAAGTCAAACAATAGAAATGAAGGAAGCAAAGTATAGGTGTAGTATCTAATAATTGGTACAATAGGAATCTATTTAAACGACTTGGTGATTCCATAATGGGCCCTATTGAATGTTAGCAATTGATCCATTTTTAATAGTTAATCTATAGTTTATTATATCAAAATGAATACCTTAACACATTTACGTAGGGTGAGCAAAACCGACCGACGATCAAAAACCGACACAAACCGACTGAAACCGACCTCGATCGACACAAACCGGGACTCGGGTTGGGATTTTCAGGAAGTCGGGACTCGGGATAAACTGACAAAACACAAAGAAAACCACACAAGTCGGGACTCGAGATATACTCGAGTCAGGATTCGGTTAGGGATTTCCAGGTTGTCAGTTTTGGGATGGGTCAGGCTCGGGTCGGGACGGGTCGATTTTGGCCCGATGCACACCCCTACATTTATGTGTCTAAAATTATTAGACATATTTGTTTTATATTCTTAAGTTGTTTAATATTCGAAATTTCAATTTTGAACTACATGGAAAAATCTCAATTCTTTTTACGGCTCAATTCTTCATCCATCTGAACAGTAACCATAATGAAGGTTAAACTTGAGACTTGAGTTATTATAACATTCATACATAATGTCGTGTCTTGAACAAGTTGGTCCAATTGACAGTTTTATATGGAGTAACAACTTGTTAGTTGAATTGTTTGTCATTGGATGAGTTATGATAAGTGGTCCCGAGATTTTTAAGCAATACGCAATCAAATCATTTGACTTTAATTTCTACTCCGTATATTTTTGACTTCCCAAAGGACATCTTTCACTAGTAGTTTATTCATTTTCTAATATGTTTGTTTGTTGGTATATTGTGAATCTATCATCTATGAACTACTAAAAACAACGATCAAGTGATCAAGAGGTTACACCCTTGTCTCTGGAGATAGAGGTAAAGGGTTCGGTCATCACCCTTTTAAGACCGGAGGTCCTTTTCTATCTTTGGTAAAACCGAAAACAACCTCTCTACATTAGGTAAGGTTAAAGCTGTCTACGTCTCAACTTCCCCATACATCGTGGAAGACGATATTGGGACCCATAACACGTGAAAGACGGTATTTTGACCCATAACACGTGAAAGACGGTATTAGAAGCTACTTTACTTTACTTTATCATCTACTTTACTTTATCATCTATGAACTACTATGTCACTAACAAACCAAATATTACGAAACATATGATGTTAACATGATGATTTTTATGGTGCATAATGGTGGTTATTGGGAAGGTCATTTGGTACTCGGTTACTCACAGCACAGACGCACGGGATCAAAGTTTCTCCACCAATTTTGGGTGCTAATGAGAGTAAAAAAAAATAAAAAAAAAATAAAAAAAAAAACCTTATATCACCTTTGTTTGGTGTAACTCTACTACTGTATTCCTGATGAAGCGACTTAGTTCCATGTTTTGCAAATCACATGTCACACTTATATTCGATAGTTGACAATTTATATCAGATGAAAATATTCATCAAAGATGCCCATTCGTGTTATCCATTGAGTATCTTGATTAAACAATGTGTTCTTCCCGTTGAGAATCTTACTATTTTGGTATATTAATAGTGCAAAAAAGATTGGACCTATCAACAAAGTGACGAGATACAACTATTTATAGAAACACTCCAATATAAAGCCCACTAGAAGGTCAAAACAAACATCACTCTCTATCCTTAGGTCATGTTATAACCTTCAAATAGCTTAAGTGTATGAATGTAACAAAATATCACATATTATAATGGTTAGAGGTTCTAGTGTAGAATATTAAATTTTCGAATTGAAGGTTGAAAACTTGAAATAGTAGTTTGGGCCAGACAAGGAAAAAAACCTATCTTGAAGTTTTGTAGGCTCGCTTCATGTAAGCCCAGGGAATATGCAATAGTTGTGAACTTGATTCATAGTCTGCTAATGAGCCCAATCTAAATAATGTACTGTTTAATAGCCTGGTCTTTGGCTCAAAATAATAAATTGTTATAGTAAGTCACAGACCATTTAATAAGCTGGCCATTGGAACATCTAGTACCTGAAAGCAATTTCATACAAATCCTTTGAGGGTAAGGAAAATCATACCCATGTGAATCCATAAGTTTGGGGTGGCTATGATGGAGACAACAGCCGCTGTGGATGCCACCGTAACAAGCAGTAACCATTTTTACCTCAGAAAGCTCATGTCAATTACAAAAAAACTGGTATATAAACCCAAACAAATTCCAAAAGAACGATATGTAATCACTATGGCATTGCTTGTATAGTTGTATTATCCTCCTCCTATAGACATCCTTTGTCAATATGTTTACTCGTCGCAAAGCACATATGACTTAAAACAAACCTTTCTCTCATGTTTCCATGTTTATGCAAATACAACTACAAGAATGAGCTTCCATTGTTGCGTTGCCGTTTTCCTGACTCTGATTTTACATTCTTTCATTTCGTACAGCATTCATATCTACTCCAAATTACTGTTCATCATAGTCATCATAGTCATCATAGTTCTAAATCCTTAATAATTAGTTATAGAAGCGATTAACCATCACATTTCACATTTCAAGTAATAAAATTCAGATTCTTCGTGTTCTCCATTACATACAACCTGTTCTTGATCCCAAGTTTCCCCTAATAGCATCACCGTCCATTCAACAAAGTTGCTGTGACAATCACAGGGATATACCATCAAAACTTTCTATCCTTGTGACGAAACAATTCTATCCCCAAATATTAAGATCCTTGATTATCATGATTCATATATTTCGTCCACTAATCATCCCTCTTGACTTAAAATATTGACATCCAAATGGTTACCTCATCAACTCCCTTATCTCAAGCAGTTGAATTCTCTAACTTGCATTGTCTAAGCCTATTAGAAGAAGCTCATTAGACGTTACAATTCTTTTTATGCATTTAAAAACTAGGTCCTCTAGGCTCTAACCATGAAACAACCGCAATGTCAATCCTGTAACTCAAATACCTATCCTGTTCAAAACTTTGAGACATTCCATCTTCCTAAGTTACGAATTTGCTGATGCTAAACCAACTTATGGGTCGCGTCTTTACCCTGTTCAGAAGCAGAGGAGACTAGCCATAATCTAGACATAAATTAAACAACCACTACACACCTGCCTTTGAGATTCCAGTATCCTTCAAAACCAAAACCAGTCTTGAAAGATGAATCTCATGAAAGTGAAAAGCAGGTACAACACCCTGCCAATGGAAAACACATCGAAAAACGCCATTAATACCACATATATTGCTTCATGTTTCTTACACAAACTATATAGGTTTCATATGTAGCAATCAAACTAACAGAAAACAACCATAGATTTTGTACAAGAAATTCAGGAAAAACAATCACGTTTACCCAAGTATAAACTCCATTTTTATTGCTGACTTGGGTAAAAAAGATTCATTAGATTTCATCAATTATCTTTTCCATCTTCCTTAGTGATATCCGATGGGAGCAGGATTGTCTTTAAGCTCACGACCTTGATAATGAATGTCCTGCAACATATTCAAAAACCCAAATGTCACAACCTTCATCAAAAAACAATCAAGATACAAATTAAAACCAGATCATGAATGAATACGAACCGAAGCAAAGTGATTAACATCACGATGATGAGCCTCATCTGCTCTTACAACCATCACAACATCACGAAGTGTTGCATCAGCAGGAAGACGCCAATAGTCAATAGCAATAGCAGGTGCCTTCACATTTTCAATGTTTCCTTTATCAAGCTCCTTCAAGAACTCAGTATACGAGTGAACCGCTTCTTCCTCAAGGTACCCCGTGATTCGGTGAGCCAGTTTAGGTGAAGCAAGGTATGCAAGAAAGTAGGCGTTGAAGAAAACACCTTGAACAGTGAACACAAGAGCACGCTCATACCATTTCGGCTTAGCAACTTCCATGAATGTCATTAGATGCATCCGCTCGTTTTCAGCTTCTTCTAGCAAAGCTTTGATCCAACCACCACTGTGCTCAAACCGCCTTAAGGATTTACAGTGAAGAAGCATCCCTCCCACCATTCCAGGAACAGCAGCCACAGTTTCAAGCATCATTGCACGACAACCATAACGCCTCTATTATTATTCATAAATCAATTAATTTCCAATACAATTGCATTTTATGTAACAAAATTCTTTCAATGGTACTAATTTATTCACCTGAAAGAAAAGATCAGTAGGCAATCGGAGTGATTTCACAGCATAGTATGCAAATTTGTCCAACCAGGTGGTGGGCTTGTGGTGTTTCTTAAGATCAATTGAGAGATCTGCTTGGTATGTCTCCCATGGCTGCCAAAACAAGTCAAACATGAACAACTTAATTACACAAAATACCAAGATACTTTCACACATTTACCAGCAACATCTAATCATACTTTTACCACAAATAACAGAAACATACCATTACACAAGTTAATTAATACTACGTAACTAATAGGCCACATATTTTAGTAATAACAGCAATACGGTTTCACAGATTTATTGATGTCCACAGTTTCTCAGAAAATACTTACATATATTTTCATATGTTTACCAATAACACAACTATTTTCACATATTTACAAATAACATTCAGCCTATTTTCACAAAATCATAGATTACATCAACGTAATTTCAAAATTTTATTAAATTTATGAAAAATATTTTCATGCTTCTACCCTGATCGCAAAAAACTTTTTCTAATCTACTTAACAACCTCAGCTCACTCTTTAATACTAATCTCAACAGGCTCTCACAGAGTCAGAATCCTAGTAATAATCACAACACGCTCTCACCGAGTCAGAATTCTAGTAATAATCACAACACGCTCTCACAAAGTCACAGTTCGACTAATAATCGCAACATATTTCGTAGTTTTACTAATAACATCTACATGCCTTAACAGATTTACAATAACAGAAAATGTTTAATTACTATTACAAGTTGATAGCTATTAATAGCAACATGCTTTCACATATTTACCAATAACAACAAACTTTCACATAGACATATTTTCATATGCATACTGATAACAGCAGAGGCGAAGCTTCATAGGGGCCGGGGGGGGGGGGCGCCCGACCCCCCGAAATTTTTTTTGCGATGTAGGGGGTATATAGTTTTCGTGTAGAAAAATTTCGGTATATTCGGTTTCGACCCCCCAAAAATTTCGGTATACCTGAAATATAGCCTTAGGAAAGAAAAAAAATTTAGATCCCGACCCCCCACTTACAAAATCCAAGCTTCGCCACTGGATAACAGAGCATAGTTTCAACCTCAACGTATTTCTACATTTTTACTAACAATATCAACATATTTTGACATATTTACTAACAATACCAATGCATTTTCACAATTTCAAAAGAGTTACAAATAACAAAAAAATGACCATTTCAGGTCAATAACTAATAATAGCAAAGTATTTTCAAATATTTAGTAATACTAATCAAAACAACTATTTCAGATATACTTACCTATAACAATCAAATTCTTTTTCACATAAACAGTGATAACATCAAATTATTTTCACAATTATATTGAATATCTCAACATATATTTTTACTTTACTATTGATCGCAAAAAAATCCTAACACAACAACCTTCCACAGTTGTACTATTAATCGCAAAACATTCAGTAATACTATTACTTACAATCGCATGCAACGCAATCTCACACTTCTACTAATAATCACAGCATACTACAATAAAATATCGTATACTATTGAACAAATAGCAACACGATTCTCTTAGAAACTCATTTTAACAGCGGTTTGTGACTAGTTACTAACATCATTATTCAATAATATACACAACTACCTTATCATTTCCAGTAGTTTTCATAATACTGTCACTATTACCTAAAAAATACGAAAAATCAATATATTTAATATAACTGATAACAAAATAACAAAGAAGCTATCATTACTAGTAATCGTTTTCATTTTGCCTTACTACAACCCTAAAAAACACAAAAAATAAGTATATTACTATAATTGATAACGAAAATACTCACTAACAAATTAGTTATCCGCTAACAATCTTAATAATACATTACTATAACCTAAAAACTACACTAATTTATCGCTATAATTGATAACAAAATAGCGCTAAAATACACAAGTCCGTAATAATTACTACAGTATAACCTAAAGAACGCGATATCTCATTATATTGCTATAACTGATAACAAAATACTTCGTAACAATTATGCGTGTAATTTTATGACTATAGAGTTTCTAATCAACATCCATAACATATATTATCAACAATCTTCATAACAAATTTCTACTACAATAACCGCATATATATTAATACAGTATACGATAACACAGTATATTCCTATAACTGATAGGTGTGATTTTATGACTATAGAGTTTCTAATTAACATGCATAACATAACTAAAAGACGTTACTATCATCAATAATAATCTTCATATATAATAAATTAATATAATAGCCTAACAAATTAACGCTAATTAATATACAGTATTATATATTGCTATAGCTTATAACAAAATTAATATAATAGCTTATAACAAAATAACGCTAACTAATATACATTAATAATTAATATACAGTATTAGCGTCATTTTATTATCAATTATGTTGCTATAACTGATAACAAAATAACGCTAATACAGTATATCATCAACCAATATTCTTCATAACAAATTAATATAACTATAACCTACAAATAGATTCGATATATTGATATAACTGATAACATAATAACGCTAATTAATATACAGTAATAGCGATATTTTGTTATCAGTTATACATTGGTATAACTGATAACAAAATAACGCGGTATAACTGATAACAAAATAACGCTATTACTGTATATTAATTAGCGTTATTTTAGCGTTATTTTGTTATCAGTTATAGCAATGTATAACTGATAACAAAATAACACTAATTAATACGTACTCCCTCCGTCCCTAAATAAATGTCCAGTTTGACTTTTCTGAGTCAAACTGGTTCAACTTTGACCTTAAATATTTTTTTGTGTTATATAATACATGATAAAAAAATTATACCATTGAAAAATACACTTAAAACTCAATCTATTGATATATTTTGCTTCAAATATTATATAACACTCACAAAAATACTTACGGTCAAAGTTGAACCAATTTGACTTTGAAAAGTCAAACTGGACATTTATTTAGGGACGGAGGTAGTAGTATATAGTAATAGCGTTATTTTGTTATCAATTATATGTATAATTGATAACAAAATAACGCTATTACAGTATACACTGATAACAAAATAACGTAAAATAACGCGCGAAAACCGTACCCTAAAGCAATTCCACTTCCACTCAGTCCCATCCTCCTTCATTACCCTAGACGGCGGCACTCCCCAATAACTCGTAATCTCTTTACCATTACCACCACCACCGTTAACCACCTTACTACCCTCCTCTTTCCTTTCCTCCTCCTTATCCGCACCTAACGCAACCGTACTCGCATTACGAGCACCTGATGACCTCATCCACCATGTCACCACTGCCTTGTCTGCACCGGTAGAGAATCCACGTGGACTGGCTGTTGTTGTTAGGATTGTTCGGATTACAGTAGTTGATCCACGGCGCATCATTGTAACTGAAATTTGTTAAGTGTGTGTAAAATGTGTGTGTTTTTAGTGTGTGTGAGATATTTTTTGCTTGGGGAAGGGTTTTTAATTATAGGGTGATTTTATACCATACGAAAAGTGTGGGGGTGATTGGTAGTTGGGATGATACGGTGTCGTTTTGTGTGAAATGAATTTGAAACGCAAGCGGATACGTGTTTTGATTATTTTACTAGTAGCATTTATTTTATGGTTCAATTCTTGGAGACCAAGAAAATTATTGAATAGTGTGAAATGACGTATGTGCCCTTTAATAGTTTAATCAAATATTTTTGCAATTCTTTTTGTGTGTTTGTAAAAAAGGAGAAGAGTAAATTACACTTTTCGTCCCTGTAGTTTGGAACAAATCCTTACTCTTTTTTATCTTGAAACTATGTAACATCATTGATTTTTATCGCTAATTTCTGTTAAATTCTTCTGTGAAACTATATGATGGGAAGTCAAAAAGAAAATGAATAGTAAACTACAAAAAATGTTCTTGAAAAAAATGTCCACGTAGTAAGCAAGGGTAAATAATCATTTCACGCGACCAAAACTAATGAGCGTTAGCTAAAATACATTTTTTGCAGCTACAGTAACCCTTCAAGGGGATAACTTGTAGAAAAATCAAACGTTGGAGGACATTTCTTGCAATTTTTTCTTTGGTGAACATTTTTTACATTTTTCGGAAAGTTCATGGACATTTTTTGCAGTTTACTCTATATTAAACTTTGTATGCAACAACCTTGGGGCTACTTATCGGGTGCTTATTTTTCCAATGCAACTGTTTTTACGAGGATGAGAAATGAAAGCCGACTTCTATAAAATATGTCATGGGTTTAAAAAATTTTCTCACTTAATTGCATAAAACAGTTGAACATTAACGCGGTTGTGATCGCGATATGTTTAAAAGAACTTTGGGCTAAGATTACCCGTTGAACCAAACACTACTAGAGATTTGTGAATAGAGCCCCGTTTTAGTAAAAGACGGGCTCTAAAGTTTAGAAAAGGAATATAGTGCCATGTTTTTTTTTCAGAAAACCGGGGTTTATGTTGGAAAAGGATAGAGCCATGTTTCCTTCGAAAAAACCGGACTCTATTACAAATATAGAGCCATGTTCCCTCGTATAAAACCGGGCTTTATGTGCTAAACCATTAGAGCTATGTTATCTAATTTAAAATCGGGCTATATTCCTCTACCAACCTTACTCCCGCTCAAAACTTTTCCCAAAAATCAAAATCACATTTTCAACTTTCAAAAATCAAATTCACATTTTCATTATCCCTCCATTTGTTTTCTACCTCACATAGCCCACCCTCATCCTCTTCATCTCATCTCACATTATCTCTCCTTTTTGTCATCAACTAAGCCAAATCCAATTTCTGTAATCGACCATTGCTAGTCACAAGTCACAACATTGTTCGTCAGTCGTATCCTTGCAAATCACATACCACTCGCGATTCACCATATCACATTATCCAAAAATCAGGTACTTTAATGCGTTATATGTTCAATTTGATGTGTCCATGACTCAGTTTCTTGTTTGGTTGATTTTTATTTTTTGGAATCTGGGTTCATATAAACGGATTTAGGGAACTGCTATGATTTTTATTTCGTTAATTTTGTTGCTTGTACTTATAATTTGATGTGTTAGCTCACTAATGAAGATTTTGTTTGTTATTATGTTTGCCACCCATGTGATTGAGACTAAAACTATTGCTTTAATTTTAACATAACTATTACAGATCTGGTAAAACATTAGCCTTTTTGTACCATCAGTTGAGCTGTTATATCAGCTTCACTTTTTTCCTCGAAATGGAACTTGTGTTATTATCATTTGCCCAACAAGGCAACTTGCAATACTTGTACATTGTGAAAAAGCTTTTATAGCATCAATATGTTAGTATAGCTCTATTGTATTAGTTAAAAGTAGCATCATAGTTTCTTATAGGTAGCAATACAGGAATTATGAAAAACCTTTTATAGCATCAAATGGTGGGGAGTTCGAGTTAGGATTCAGGGATTGGAAGATCGTTAGATGGAATGTCGATGGGCGGTCTAGTGAGGCGTTGGCAGAATGTCGATCATCTGAACAGGTGGAGAATGGGATTGCTTCAACGTTGCCGCCATATTGGGATACTGACGATGATGATGATGATGATTGTGGTATGCTTTTGTTTTTTTAGTCTTTCGTTTAGATAAGGTAAAGGTTGTGTATGTGTAAAGTATAAATGTTGATGCTAATGTTAGGTGTTATAACTTTTATGAGTTGTATCAATTGCTGGTTGCAGCAAGCTGAACTTCTGAAATTTAGATAGGCACATGTTCACTATAGGCAGCCTATTTGATCACTTTGAATGTTACCGATGAAATGAATGTCTGTTTGTGGCGAGTTATGTAACTGACTTAAAGCATGGTACCAGTGTTCCTAGATTTTATACATTTAGAGTATATCTTAGTACCGATAAACATATATTTTTCCTTTTGAAAGCGCATATTTAGAAGTCCACTTACTCACCCGTTCTCTGTCTTAGGTGTTATTTTATTATTTTTTTATTATTTTTTTTAATAAAAGTTATATTCAATGAAATTCAGTTATGCTCATGGAGGGTGGTGTCTAGACAAATGTGTTTGAACTAATGTGAATGCGTAACAGAAAATTGAAGTCAAGCTTCAATGTATGCATGCTTGAGATAGACTAATTTATAGCCATGTGCCCATGTCTTCCTTGCAATTCTGGTTGTATTATCAGGAGCTGTAGTGAAAGGGAGAATATGGTTGTTTGTACTCAATAAGCATCTAGAGCTTCTTAATATAGATTAGTGAGGTCAATACAGAGTTTCGGGCCATCGTAAGCAATGATTTTAGGTTTATAGATGCTTTGGAATGACAAGAAGCCTTTTACTACTAAGGCGTTAGACGACATCGTTAGCCCTTGCATTTTGGTGTGTGGCATCTAATCATTAATCATGTTAGTATTTTGGAAAGGTTGGCATGTGCACATATCTTTTTGAATATCTCGTTTCCTTTAGCCCAACAAAACCTTGATTGTGAAACTATTGTGATGTTTAATTAGTGGTATTTAGTATGTTTGGTAGTCCATAGGACTTGTATTAAATTGTTGTGAAATTGATCTTGGATCCATTGGTTTTGGTATAGAACTTCATTCATGGTTATGGTTTTGGTACATTTTTGTTGCTGGTTCTGCATGTTTCTGTTGTGGCACATGTGGTATTTAAACAAAAACAAAAACAAAACAAAAAAAATAAAAAAATAAAAAAATAAAAAAAAATAAGTCATGTTTTTTAAGCAAAAAACAAGGCTCTATGCTTATTAAAAATGTTTTTTTCTAATCAGATAGAGCAAGGTTTTCAACCAACAAACCGGGCTCTATTATACATCATAAAGCCCGTTCCTAAAACCGGGCTCTATAGCAATTTCTAATAGAGTCCCTCCCTTTTTGTGCCCTCATAAAAAATCGGGCTCTTTGCACTTTTTCAACCGGGCTCTATGCCATTTTTTTTGTAGTAGTGAAACATTTTTATGAAAATCATGACTTTAATAATTGGATTTTATTATCACTACTTTGGTTTTAACCTTTTATGAAGTCAATCTTATCATTTACGAGGCATGCAGAACCCGTGCTACGCACGGGCTAAGAATCTAATTGTTAATCGTGTATTCTTTCTGTATATTGGCGAGTGTATACTTAATTATTGTTTAGTATGTTGTATAAATGTTTTAACTTTTTTGTATAAAAATTTAAAAGTGTTTGATGTTGTTTTGCTTTTTTGGTGTTGTATTTTATATATGAGCTGTTGGTTAATAAGTTGTGATGACTTTATTTATTTTGGTCTATTACTTAGCCCTACAATACTTGTCCATTAGATGGTTTTTGCATGGTAATATGAAGCACACGGGGTCTATCTAATTAGTCATAGTTTAATGTACGTTAAATATTGTATTTATTAAGTTTGTAAGTTAAAGTTTGTGTAATAATGTATATATAATAATGCCACATATTATGTCTTAAACTTAATTTTTTTAATTTACAAATGGGTTTAAGCAAAAATTATGTACTTTTTCTTTTATATCCATTATTCAAGTTGCATGCTTACATAAACTAATCATGCTAAAAATTATCATTTAACCATTTAAATGTTGCTTTACATATATGCTCGTGCACATTTTCTTTAATCAATTCGCACATGTGAGATAAATCAATAGAAAACACACATAAATTACTTGTATATGAAAATGCATTAACATAATACATATATCTATATATATTGCATTAAGTTAAATCATCAATTATTCTTGCAACCTTTTCAACTTCATCTCAATCCATAACCGACTTTTAATTCTATACTAATTACTAAATATCATGTGATAAATTCCGGCAAGCCTTGCACTTCCATATCGATATTGTATATACTTCACATTAAATGCACCGGTTTTATTTTTTGATAAAAGTTTGAACTTTTTCTTATGTTTAAAACTCAACTTTTTTATTTGATATTATAATTTACAAACGGATTTAAGTCAAAATTATGTATTTTTTCCTTTCTATTCATTACTCAATGTGATATTTTTAATATGTCGTATTTTGCTATTATGGCAAACTCATTTAATGGGCGTAAATATTAGTTTCTCACTAATGATTCTACATAAAGAAAACACTTTGTGATGCGCGGACTTTCTTTTTTACAATAATAATTCAATTGCACACGATAAATTCACTATAATATTTCTCAAAGAGCATTCGAAAGCAACTACTTACATAAACTAATCACGCTAAAAAGTATCATTTAACCATTTAAATGTTGCTTTACATACATGCTCGTGTACATTTTCTTGAATCAATTCGCACATATGAGCTACATCAATAGAAAACGCACATAAATTACTTGTATATGAAAATGCATTAACATAATACATATATCTATATATATGTTTATCTATAACAATCACCTAAATATGTAAGAAACAAAGAAAATAGTTGGTATCCCAATCTTTGGTTCCATTTATCTGAGCATGCATGATCTTGTGTGATTTTCATGATACCTGCGTATGATAACTAAATTAAGAAAAAAAATAAAGAAAAAAGAAAAAGACCAAGTTAATTACAATGATCTAAAAAGATGTGTGAATCATCTCCAAAATGTTGTAAAAGAGAATTTACATACCGCTACCAACAATCAAAGATCTAAAAGATGTGTGAATCATCTTCAAATGTACATACTAAATGTGATTTTTGCTGGTTTATATAGGCATGAATTAGGTTAAATCATTAATTATTCTTGCAACCTTTCACAACCCTTGCACTTCATCTAACCGACTTTAATTCTATACTAAATGCCATGTGATCAATTCGGGCAACCCTTGCACTTCATCTCCTTTCATGATTGTATAGTTATTATGAGGCTACATTGAATTCCGAGCATTAGCTATCTTGTACTCTATGCAACTACTAAATGACTCCAACTTGTTTCTAACTCTTTCGCAACCCTTGCACTTCGTCTAACCGACTTTAATTCTATACCAAATGTCATGTGATCAATTCGGGCAACCCTTACACTTCATATCCTTTCATGATTGTATAGTTATTATGAGACTGCATTGAATTCCGAGCATTAGCTATCTTGTACTCTATGCAACTACTAAACGACTCCAACTTGTTTCTAACTCTAAAAACTCTACATAATAACTCCACATTAAATTTAGGGACTGAATCTTATAGTATTATAAATTATCGTAGAACTTTTCATATGCCATTTGTGTCATGAGTATTTTAGAAATTTCATCGAAGCTTTTGTAAGATTTTTATGATTTTCTTTGTACTTGTACTTCATTTTTATTTTAAATTTAGCTCAATAAGTGATATTAAATGGGCATTATGATTGCTTTCACCACCTGCAAGCTGCCTTCGCGTGCCGTCATCTTTCACGGCGCCTCCGGCTCACGCAGTGTGAGGCTTATTATTATTTTATTTTATTTTTTATTCAGTGGTGCGCACCACCTAATGAAACGCACTTTTTTTTTTTTTTTTTTTTTTTTTTTTTTTTTTTTTTTTTTTTTTGGGTATATTTCGAAGTATGTTTATATTAAGTAGAGTATTGTTATGTGTTTAGTTAGATGATCACCACTACAGCTGTTAGATGATGGATTAAGTGATATGATGCAAAACTGATATGACGCTGAGATAGATGTTGTGAAGAGTGACCATTACATCTAACCTTAAGCATTTGATCGATTAATCTAGCTAACAATCTTATTTTATTTAACTATCAAGGAATCATGATTGAATATTGCTACATTCACAAACAGTTTATAAAAGTATATTTACACAAAAATTTGGCAATTGTAATAATCTAAAATCTTTATTATTATTTTTTAATCTTTTATTACTTTTCATATTTAATAACTAAATCATTGTAGTAATATAATTATATTACTAATGGAGCATTAGTCCAATGGTTGGAGCACTTGTTCTTCAGTTAATAGACCCAGGTTAGTCTCATCCTTGGCATTTGCTTCATATAGGTACGCACATTCGCAAAATCTATGGGCATACTGGAGAGACTTTGTGGAATAAGAGCTCAGGGGTCTGAGTCTTGGCTCGTGCTCACTCCGGTTGGTGCCCACTAGACCAAGAGAGTTGTTGGAGCTATTCCTTGTGAGTGGATAATGGCTGATACCAGAAGGCGGCCGAGTGTTCCCGCCAATCTACATCTTTTTGTGGTATATATTTATATGATATTTTTATGAATCTAGGGTTACTCTTCATGATTGAGGAGTGGGGTGATGCATGTTTAGAAAAGTCATTATTCTTAATTGGTCAAATTTTAAATGAAATTAAAGACGGCACAACCAAGTGCATTGAACAACACCTTGAGGAGGGTATATAAGTAAATATAGGATGAAGAAAGATGCTATTCGGACTCTTTTCTTGGGCTCCAAGCGTCTTGAGTAACCCCCACGAATTAGGTGAAGCTTTTTGTGATTTAAAAAGTGCCAAGTAGGCAACAACCGCCAATCCAGCATACGAATTTGCTTACATAATAATAGTAGGCTACTCCGTATTTTATATGGAAAAAGCTCAAAAAAGTCAAGAACCATGAACGAAGACTTTGGGTCAAACACATTACGAGTGGCAAAGTTTGACTTTTTGTATGCGAATATTCTCTTATGTTTTAGAGATGTCTAAATGGCGGTCGGGCCGGCTTGGGCAACGGGCTAAACAGGCTCGGTTCCTAACGGGCATAAGTCAAATGGACAAAGTTGAAATATAGGTCACACAGACACGAGTTAAACGGGCACAAGATAAAACGAGTGTCTTTAAAAATTGGATGACTTTTAAAAAAAAGAATGATCTCATGTACATTTATTAACCGTAACTAATAAACTACTATCACATAAACCAAGCTAAAAAAAATAAAAAAGGAGCAAAAAAGTTCCATCTTCATATATATATATATATATATATATATATATATATATATATATATATATATATATATATATATATATATATAGGATCCGGTTCCATTGAGAAAGTTTTTATTTTGAGAAGATTGAGAAATTTTTGTTTGAGCAAATTGAATCATGTTTTTTATTTGATTCACGAGTAAACATCATTTTATGGTGAATCAAATCTATAAATCACAAATTTGATTCACAAATTATTGTTAAAATCGAGTTTTGATGATGATTCATTAAATTTGTACAGATGATTCAATATTCTACATATATCGCAAAATCGAAACATTTTTAACATTGATTCAAAAAAAATTTACACATTTTGAATTTTAATCACATTATAATGAGTTTTACGCTTGAAAAACATGAATCAAAGTTAAAAATATATCGTTTTTGAAAACCTTCTCAATCTTCTTAAAATAAAAACATTCTCAATCGATCCAGATTCTATATATATATATATATATATATATATATATATATATATATATATATATATATATATCGCACAAATCAACTAGCTATAATAAAGCTCACTATTATTTTTGCTCAATTTGACTCATTGAGAATGTCCATGCACTACAAAAGAAAAGTTGAATTCTCTACACTTATTTTTCCACGGTATAGTCAACCGTGACATTTTTTTTAAATGAATCACAATTTTGCTACATTTTTAAGTGTCATAAATATTTTACAAAATACTCCACGTATATAAGTGTGGCAATTACAATAATGCTACATTTATAATTGAAGTAAAACAAATTTTTAAAAGGCCACACTTATAAGTGTAAGAAAACACTTAAAAAATGCCACACTTATAAATGTAAAAATAACTAAATAAAAAAGCCACATTTATAATTGCTAAAACAAAAACTACAGTTACAAAAAAGCCACAAAATCAAAAGAGGTCTATCCATTCCCTTATTTACAATTACATTACACTTTATCCCTTATATAAAAAAGCTACACTTAAGCCACGAAATCAAAATAACCATTCTATCATAAAATCAGTATATCCATTACTGTTCCATCGTAAAATCAAACCCTAACTTTTAATCAAACCCTAACTTTTAATCACAATGTAATCGTTGCCATAAACATCAGATAATCGTTGCCGTAATCACTAGGTCTGTTAATCGTTGCTGTAATCGCCGTGGTTTCGTAATCGTTGCCGTGGATCTGTAAACATCAGATAATCGTTGCCGTAAACTTCAGGTGAATGTTAGTTAATCGTTTATTATTATGTTTTTTGTTATGGTTAAGTAGTTTAGAGATATAACTATTCGGTTCAGATTGCGTTGGTAGAGTTTTATTACTGTAATTGATTATATTGTTTGCGTTGAACTGAAGGTGTTATTTTCTGTTGAGTAGTTACTTATAGTTTTTGATTATTATGTGTTCGATGAAATGCCTCTCAAAGAACTAGATACCAAAAGCCTTAGCTTCGTATCTATTGGGAAATGGACTATACACGCACTTTTAAGCTTTGGTTAAAGGCGTATTGGTAAGCATCTTTTTTGGCGAAATAAATTGAGCTCCTAGTTTGAAGCCCTTAGACCTAGTTTCGGGCCGAAAGTTAAAACTTAAAGTAAATATTGAGCTCCTAGTTTAGTTCCTATCTGAATTTCATGTAGTTTCTTTTAAACTGATTACAGGTACCATTGTGAGTAGTAATTTCATGTAGTTTGACACAGAGAGTAATACATTGGTAACTGTGAGTCATGATAGGTAGTACTGTCATGGCTCATTGTTTCTGTTGAATCAGTGAAGTCTTTGGTAACATGAAGATAGGTTGATTAGTAACAACTGGAATTCGCTTACACTGCCTTTTTGAATCTATTGTGAATTGTAAATACTTCATTTCTAGAATTTAAATGCTTGTTGCTTGTGTTATGGTTATTTGAGTAGTATGGTTTTGAAACACTTATTAAGCAATGGCTAGGTTCCAGTAGTATAATTTGTGGTAAATTTGAGCCAGTCAATATATGATGATTCTTATAGAAATAGTTAAAGTTGCGTTTGATTGTCGATGAAACTGACTTGTGAGCTTCAAAGTTGATGAAAGGCAGCTTTGATCCAAGTCTTTCTGTGTGCGTATGTGATAGTATTGGCACTTTTCCATGTTTGCTCATAATTGCACAAATTTAGATGACCCTTCTTATCGCCTTATCAGAATAGATAGTTGGCGCATGCTAGAAGCCTAGAAATTTGTTTGATGTCTTTTGGTGGATTAAAAATATACTTATACGAGGCATCATGGACCCTGATGTACCTACTCTTAGAAGTTCTATCATCTGTTTCAAACACAGTGAGCAATAGCAATAACAAACCACATGAACGGGCTCTATGAAGTTGTTCCAGTTCTGGTTATAGTTTGAAAGAAAAAGTGGCTGAAGTTACCTTTTTAAGATGGACAACACTATGAACAATGGAACTGTATCACAGAAATATTTATTTTTTTATTTGTTATAACGTGTGTCTTTGTTTGTTGTTATTCTTGTTTCACTAGCTAGACTCCTGTTCTTAGTTACTTGTTACCTTAAACTAAGGTTAATTAATAAGAAGTATATGCAACTACTTCTGTTGAAATTCATTCATTAGGCTACCTGACTAGTCAAGTATCTTACATCTTCATGGTTTGATACTGTTACACATCTGGAAAATCAACTTGTAATCATTCGTTACAGTTTTGACTAGTCAAGTATCCAAAGTAAGCTTTTGCTTTAGGATTTTGCTAGTTTAATCACAAATTGTCCTTCAATATGTTAGGCCTTGAATGGAAACATAATTCTCTACAGAGATGTCGTTTCACCTCACCCGAGTCTGTAGGACTGAGATCAACTTTTTGAACTTAGTGCAGAAAGGCAGAATACATTTTCTATATGACCCATTTGTTTTTGAACTTTTTTCTAGGATATACTCGACAAGCTGATTCAGCCGTCGTGGATCTTTAGTATTTTGTTTTTGGAGTTCTCTTTCCTATTTATAGATTCCTTGTGTGAAATTCGACACCACACACATGTTTATTGCTAATGATCTACAATATGTATGATACACCCTCTCCCCTGCAAAATAGTTACTTGGGTAAAGCTATGAATTGTACTAATTTATTGCTTTGTTAGTCCCTTCATCTTACTAACCTGACTTTTTATTTTTTTGGGAATTCTATGCATGTAGAGAATGTCCTCTTGATTTTAAAGAGGCGATTTCGAGTCTTTGTTTTGCTGCACCAAGATTAATGTGCAGATCTTCCGGAGCTGATTCAGGTTCAGATGGCTTTTGCCGGAAAATATGGCAAAGAATTAGTGGCTGCTGCGACAGAACTTGTAACACCCCAACCCGATAGGGGTAGAAGTATTACATTACAGTGACATATCAGAACAAACACAAGCATATAATTCATACATACAACGAAATTCAGGGTTACAAATGAAAATCTGAAACTACAAGGTTACAAAACAATAAATACTATGTCTAATAAAGTGAAACTTCATCTAATCGTCTCTAGTCCAAAGCATAGTCTTCTAAGTCCAGTCACACTCTCTTCCCATAACCCAGCTTCCTACTAAAACCTGCCGCAGGAAAAGGAAATGCGGCTGAGCTTAAAAAGCCCAGTGAACAGATACATATACAAAGCAATGATAATGAAACAGAACTGAAATATAGTGCATTGGGGAAATAGAATAAGGAATAGATAAAAGAGTAATAGAATAGAAAGAAGAAAGGATAGTCATCTACCACGAGCCCAGAAACATATCATATCATATAAGCCATCAATACCATAATTCTTCATAATCATATAGAGGGGAGTCCTCTCAGATAATCAGATAATATGAGGGGTGTCCTCATTCTTCAAATGGGTGGAGTAGCGAACTCCCAGAAATTTGTGAAAGGCATGTATAGCACACAGTACCAGTCACCAGACATATATCATAATCATAATCATAGTTAAATCCACTAAACAGAACAGATCTAGGATGCATCCATACGCCCCCGCAGAAATCATAGTGGCCATAACAAATCATATCATAAAGCGCGCATATCATATAACAGAAAGGGGACGGTGTAGCCAAATCACTAGGGCCACACACTAGTCATGCCAGTGGTGCATCACAGACACGCCTATGGTACCTCCATAGGTAGGGAAACAGAAATGGCTCGGGTATCAAACTAAGAGTCAGGTCTCATATCATACAAAAGGTCATATGGCAAAGGTGTATCTCAGAATCATATCAAAGGTTCATAATAGCAGTTCATAACAAAAGGTTCATATCAGAAATAGTATTCAAGGTCCAATCAGAGTTTATCAGGTCAAGGTTCATATTCAAAATCAATTCATGGTTCAGTTCAAAAGTCCGTTTCAAAAGTTTCTATTAAAAGTCCAGTTTAAATAATCTTTTAAAACAGTTTTCATAAAATGGTATTTCAAAATATAGTGTTCATGAAAGTTAAATAACCTTTCTTTTAAAAAGAAATTTAGCATCATTTATAAACATCTTTTCAAATCGGTTCTTCTTAAAACATTTCCATGGTATCATTAAGAAGGTTTTCATAGCATAGGTTCATAACGGAATTCATATCAAGTGGGATCAACAGAGAAGGTTCAAGAAAGGGAATCATAGCAATGGCATCAATTCGGGAACTAACGGATCAGAATATGAAAGAGATCATGAGAAACCTTTTGAGAAAGGTCAGAATATCTGTACCTCAATCGCCATCGAAATCATAACATACGTAAGCATATGGAAACACTCCTTCTTCAACGAATCTACACGAATTAATGATCGGCTTATTATTAATAACTTATTCAATTCAGATTTCTCATTTTAGTCGGCTTTCCAGTTTTAGTAACTTTCCATTTAAAGTGACTTTCCACTTTTAGCAGGTTTCCATAAATAGTAAGTTTCCATTTTTAGAAAGTTTCCATAATTAGAAAGTTGAATCATTATTAATGGAATCAAAGTATCTTTTAACATATTTACACATTTGGTCCTTAGGGTTTCATAACTTTACATTTTACACCCTTACATTCCAAAATTACACTTTAAACCTTTTTGTCTTCATAGTTACACATTAAACCCTTAACTTATCCATTTTACACCATGATCACTTATTTTATCATATAATACGAATGGATACTCAAGTATTCATAATTTACACATTAAGTCCCTCAAGTTATCAAAGTTACATATTTAACCTTTTAACTTACAATTTCAACTTTTAATTATCTATAATTACATATTAAGCCATTAAATTACCAAATTAGCACAAAACCCCCTGAATATATTTTATTACTCAAATCAGTCCCAAGTTTCCAGAAATTACACTTTTAGTCCCTCTACTTTAATTAATTACAAATCGCACCAATTAAATACAATTAACTCATTTCTTGTAATATTTACACTTAGAACCCTCAAGTTATATTTTTCCCATATTCCTACTGATATATATGATCTTACAAAAATATCCCAGATGTTTCAAAGTTGGCAAAACACACCCTTGTACTTTATTTTCCAATCGGATTTATTTTAAAGTTACCAAAACCAAACCCTAATTTCATAAAATCATTATGCCATCATTATACAATCATTACTCAATCATTATTATGCATTAATTACCAGATCCAAACATAAAAACCCTAACCCTAATTCGATTTAGGGTTTCTTTTATTTTCTTTATTGTTTTCTTAATTAGCCGATTTATAAAATAAATCACAACACGAGATTTAAGCTTCTATAATTCAAACCCATATTTTTACGAGATCATAATTAATATATGAAGTTCATAAAAATTATCATTCATATCCAGAAAATTCATTTACAATGATATAGAGTTTTGTTGCGTTTTTAGGGTTTAATTCACCAAAACGTTATAGAGCATGCATGGATCTATTAGAACATTTTATTTGAGACTTATATGATGTACGAGACGTGAGAAAAATACCAGACCAGATCTGGAACAAATAGAATAGGCTGGATGAATTACACCTCTTGAATTGGATAATACGACACCAAAAATTCCCACGAGAACAAACGCGACCAAAAAACCTTGTAATCATTTTTCGAATATCAAATATGATGTAAGGAACTCAGGAAAAATAGAAAATGAATTTATAAGAGGTCGTATGAAACATAACGAATTTACCTTTGTTTTAGGGCTCGACACAAAGAAAACAATGCCACGATCGTGCAAGGCTTCCACAATCCAAAAGGGAATTTTTCTTGGCTTCTTAGGATGATGATAGATAACAGAAAATTGCTTAGGAATTATGGGGTGGTCGAATGGAGGCTGTGAGAATTTCTTTGTGTGTTTATTTTAGGTCGGCAATTAGGGTTTAGGAGAAAAGATATGGATTGACTTTTTAAATTGGAATGCCGTGTGGTATAAGGGGGGGGAGCACCAGGAATTTCGTGATATGGGTTGACAAAATATCTTTGGTGATTATTTTCCTTATTTTGCACAATTTAAATCAAATTAAATCTCCTTAAAATTCATTTTATCTCATTCGGCTCTTGTAGGGGTATTTTGGTAATTTTACCACTTGTATAAATGTTAAATGTAATAGTTAAAATTATTTGGATACATAACTTGTGCATTGTTTGAAGTTTGGGATTTATTTGGAGACTTTATAAGCTTTTAATTAAATTTCAAATTTGTAAGGGCAATTTGGTCTTTTCACATGTTCTCGGATTTTAGGTGTTACAACTTCTTCCCCTCTAAAAAGAAAAAATTTCGTCCTCGAAATTTGAAGTCGCAAAGTTAGACGAAGTCGTAGCAAACTGCAAAAGTCGTCACAAACATTTTCACGCCCGGGGAGGTTCTTCCAAAAAGATCTTCAGGCCAAATAGTTTCTCATGACTCGTAATTATTGTCAAAACAGTTTTCAGATTTCTCAGAAGGGCATGTCATATTGAATTTGAATCAAAAGGATAATGTACCAAACATAACGGATGATAAACGAATTCTCCAGGAAGAGGTATAAAAATACATAGGATTTTCATCGAATTGATTAAGCGAATCAGATGAGAATACATTGAATTTTAGCAAATATGGGGTGATATACGGTTTAACTCTTCAGCTTCTCAGATAGTCTCGACTTTTAGATAACCTTCCAAAGGTATTCTCATAAACAAATAGGTCTCATTTCCTCAAAGTCCACAATCACATATTTTACTCATGGCAAGTCATAATGAACAACTTCAACGAATGCGAAACGTATACGGGCAGAAAGCATATGGTTAGATATCATCAACGGCAGAAATTTCATAATGGAACCTAAGATTCTTATCAGAAGTTGCAAAGATCAGCAAAACACGTGTCGAGAGTCCAAACGTATCGAATCGTATAACAAGGACAGCATATCAAACGTATAGGTAGAATGAACCTAAAGTCTCACTAAACTCAGATGATCTTGATCAGATGCCAGAATTCTAAAGCTTCTAAGGCACTTCTTAAAATATCATATGCCCACCATAAGTGCACGTTATATGATGTAAGTATTATCACGTTGGCCAGGCGTCATAATACTGGCATCATATACATATGCCCTCATGATGATCATACTTTATCTCAAGTCGTGAACACCCAAACTTATTTAAATCCACCTAGTCCACCTATAGTCTCAGAGGTCACCAAAATCATAACTAAGAGAACGAAATTACTCGAAGAGTAACGGAGACCCGAGAATGTCATTCAAAATTATGGTACGTCATCAGTAACGTCAATTCTTTACAGCATCATCTCGTCTAAACACAATGTCCGCTTTCAAATCCGTCCACTCATTTACAAATTTCAAAATTTCTTCCAAGTTGGAGTAGTCTGTTTATTCTTGTCCGTCTTACCTCATGATTAAGAGAATTTAAAACTCGAGTCTGGTTCCTCCGGTCTTCAGCAGTTCCTCTTGGTAGTGTGGCATCGTAACGGCAGTCTCTGACGCAATCACTGTGGATTCCTCCATCCGCAGGTCTGCTTCTGCTCTCAATTCATCTTAGTACAACTAGAATGAATAGAGAAACAAGACTGCGTGTCTTCGACAGGTCTTCTAACATAGCTCCAGGTTTTAGGGTACATGATGTTGTTGTCTACTCCAGGTTGTGTGTTGAATGGTTCGTCTTCTTTGGTCTGGTTGTTTTGGTGCCCAAACTGAAATCTTCATGTGTTGCATGATGTATGATTGAGCACTATCCCAGTTCCTCTCTTCTTCTTATATGCTTCTTCCATGGTAATGCTTGTCGCAACCATCTTCTACTACTCTTCCACCAGGTTTCTAATTCCGATAACGGTCTTCAATCTCACCAATAATCTCTATGTTCTTCTTTCGTTTTAGAACACATCACAATGTCATACTATGACAATTTGTCCAAAACATGCGAAAAACATGATTATTCTAGCCAACACCATTGGCATCATTCAAGTTCATAAATGTTATAACGAGTGCAAAAGCAACTTCAGAAATCATCTCGGGGAATTTTCACATCGCCTTCTTTCTTCTTCAAGAACTGATATACTTCCCAAAGGTTACTCACAGTTAGTTAACCCCCTTCTTAGAAGTTTTTGTGGTTGCTTCTTCAGTCCTTCAAATCTAAAATGATGCAATCAGACGCGGAGTTTCAAAGGAAGACCAAATTAATTATTGATACGCGGAAACAGATAATGATTAGTGATAGTGGTACGTTTAAATTCACGATAGTTGATACGTCATCGCATACTTCTCTCGTTCTTCTTCATAAACAAACAAGAGCATCTAAAGAGAATCACCAAGGTTAAAAATCATATTCCGTCAGCTCCTTCAATCTCTCAACTTCTATGGCACCATGGTTTCTTCACTGATATCAGTTCAATGTCCACTCTACTTATTAAGCAGGAAGGAGTACCAAAAGGTTCATCAGAGAATACCGGAAAATCTTCGTATGACAAAATTATTTCCCAATAGTAGAACTTTCTAAGGGCTGATAATAATGGTTTTCAGGGAAACTTGATAATCACATGAGTTTGGGGTAGGTGTTTCCATAGTGACAGAAATTTTAGCAGATGTAGAGAGTCATCATAATGGAATAGGGTGAAGCAGATTTTTAAGGTCACATTTCAGATATGGTAGTCTATGGTATCTTCACGAATAGCCATTTAGTCCAAAAGACCGTACAATCAGACATCTCAAGGTCAAAGGATTCATAGAGTGAATACAGTTGTCAAATCATATAGATAGTTCATATATCAGAGTCAAGTACATGGTTCAACAAAAATGTTGGGATGGATAAACGAACAGTTCAATGTGTGGGAATTTCGTTTAGCTTCTTAGCATAAGTAACAGGTAGGATGTGTATCATTGGTAATACGAATATCGTATAATCGTCAATTGTGAGAGGTACAGAATCTCAGTTATCAGCATCATCATGCTTAGTTAACAAATCCATATAGAGATAGTATTTACATCATACCCTTCCAAAGGAAACGGTTGGCAGAACAAGGTTCATCATTCAAAGAGAGGAAACAAAACTTCTCATATTCGTGGTTCATAATTACCAGGGTTCTCATAGGGGTAGTAATGGATCATACAGAGTTAAGTAGTATCGGGTGGTACATTCATACCCATCATAAGTGATGAATTCACAGAATGTGTCGAACACATTGTGGTTGAATGACCTACGATGTGGTCGAAAAGGTGTCAAACAGCTCATCAAACAAATCGGAGGCGGAGATCAAAATCTGAAGGTGAAACTTAAATGTGTATGGTATCCAGGTAGCTTTCCAAAGTATTCCAAACTTACTTGGTTACTAAGCTTAAGTTGCAAAACTTCTAACTTCTGAAACAAAGGTCCTTATAAGGCTTATCTAAGAGCAAAGGCACGATCAGAGTGATGCGGAAGTAAATGATACTTACATGAATGTCTTAGTCTACCCATTCCTCGCCGGTAATAACTTGGGTTCCTATGGGGAATCCTAATGTAAAGTTTCAAAGGTTGTCTTATGAGCGCCTACAGTGGAAACTTAGGGGTCCAAACTTCACAGGTCATGGGTAAATGTATTACGAATCGCAGCCTGGTCTCTGATACCATAATTGTAACACCCCAACCCGATAGGGGTAGAAGTATTACATTACAGTGACATATCAGAACAAACACAAGCATATAATTCATACATACAACGAAATTCAGGGTTACAAATGAAAATCTGAAACTACAAGGTTACAAAACAATAAATACTATGTCTAATAAAGTGAAACTTCATCTAATCGTCTCTAGTCCAAAGCATAGTCTTCTAAGTCCAGTCACACTCTCTTCCCATAACCCAGCTTCCTACTAAAACCTGCCGCAGGAAAAGGAAATGCGGCTGAGCTTAAAAAGCCCAGTGAACAGATACATATACAAAGCAATGATAATGAAACAGAACTGAAATATAGTGCATTGGGGAAATAGAATAAGGAATAGATAAAAGAGTAATAGAATAGAAAGAAGAAAGGATAGTCATCTACCACGAGCCCAGAAACATATCATATCATATAAGCCATCAATACCATAATTCTTCATAATCATATAGAGGGGAGTCCTCTCAGATAATCAGATAATATGAGGGGTGTCCTCATTCTTCAAATGGGTGGAGTAGCGAACTCCCAGAAATTTGTGAAAGGCATGTATAGCACACAGTACCAGTCACCAGACATATATCATAATCATAATCATAGTTAAATCCACTAAACAGAACAGATCTAGGATGCATCCATACGCCCCCGCAGAAATCATAGTGGCCATAACAAATCATATCATAAAGCGCGCATATCATATAACAGAAAGGGGACGGTGTAGCCAAATCACTAGGGCCACACACTAGTCATGCCAGTGGTGCATCACAGACACGCCTATGGTACCTCCATAGGTAGGGAAACAGAAATGGCTCGGGTATCAAACTAAGAGTCAGGTCTCATATCATACAAAAGGTCATATGGCAAAGGTGTATCTCAGAATCATATCAAAGGTTCATAATAGCAGTTCATAACAAAAGGTTCATATCAGAAATAGTATTCAAGGTCCAATCAGAGTTTATCAGGTCAAGGTTCATATTCAAAATCAATTCATGGTTCAGTTCAAAAGTCCGTTTCAAAAGTTTCTATTAAAAGTCCAGTTTAAATAATCTTTTAAAACAGTTTTCATAAAATGGTATTTCAAAATATAGTGTTCATGAAAGTTAAATAACCTTTCTTTTAAAAAGAAATTTAGCATCATTTATAAACATCTTTTCAAATCGGTTCTTCTTAAAACATTTCCATGGTATCATTAAGAAGGTTTTCATAGCATAGGTTCATAACGGAATTCATATCAAGTGGGATCAACAGAGAAGGTTCAAGAAAGGGAATCATAGCAATGGCATCAATTCGGGAACTAACGGATCAGAATATGAAAGAGATCATGAGAAACCTTTTGAGAAAGGTCAGAATATCTGTACCTCAATCGCCATCGAAATCATAACATACGTAAGCATATGGAAACACTCCTTCTTCAACGAATCTACACGAATTAATGATCGGCTTATTATTAATAACTTATTCAATTCAGATTTCTCATTTTAGTCGGCTTTCCAGTTTTAGTAACTTTCCATTTAAAGTGACTTTCCACTTTTAGCAAGTTTCCATAAATAGTAAGTTTCCATTTTTAGAAAGTTTCCATAATTAGAAAGTTGAATCATTATTAATGGAATCAAAGTATCTTTTAACATATTTACACATTTGGTCCTTAGGGTTTCATAACTTTACATTTTACACCCTTACATTCCAAAATTACACTTTAAACCTTTTTGTCTTCATAGTTACACATTAAACCCTTAACTTATCCATTTTACACCATGATCACTTATTTTATCATATAATACGAATGGATACTCAAGTATTCATAATTTACACATTAAGTCCCTCAAGTTATCAAAGTTACATATTTAACCTTTTAACTTACAATTTCAACTTTTAATTATCTATAATTACATATTAAGCCATTAAATTACCAAATTAGCACAAAACCCCCTGAATATATTTTATTACTCAAATCAGTCCCAAGTTTCCAGAAATTACACTTTTAGTCCCTCTACTTTAATTAATTACAAATCGCACCAATTAAATACAATTAACTCATTTCTTGTAATATTTACACTTAGAACCCTCAAGTTATATTTTTCCCATATTCCTACTGATATATATGATCTTACAAAAATATCCCAGATGTTTCAAAGTTGGCAAAACACACCCTTGTACTTTATTTTCCAATCGGATTTATTTTAAAGTTACCAAAACCAAACCCTAATTTCATAAAATCATTATGCCATCATTATACAATCATTACTCAATCATTATTATGCATTAATTACCAGATCCAAACATAAAAACCCTAACCCTAATTCGATTTAGGGTTTCTTTTATTTTCTTTATTGTTTTCTTAATTAGCCGATTTATAAAATAAATCACAACACGAGATTTAAGCTTCTATAATTCAAACCCATATTTTTAAGAGATCATAATTAATATATGAAGTTCATAAAAATTATCATTCATATCCAGAAAATTCATTTACAATGATATAGAGTTTTGTTGCGTTTTTAGGGTTTAATTCACCAAAACATTATAGAGCATGCATGGATCGATTAGAACATTTTATTTGAGACTTATATGATGTACGAGACGTGAGAAAAATACCAGACCAGATCTGGAACAAATAGAATAGGCTGGACGAATTACACCTCTTGAATTGGATAATACGACACCAAAAATTCCCACGAGAACAAACGTGACCAACAAACCTTGTAATCATTTTTAGAATATCATATATGATGTAAGGAACTCAGGAAAAATAGAAAATGAATTTATAAGAGGTCGTATGAAACATAACGAATTTACCTTTGTTTTAGGGCTCGACACAAAGAAAACAATGCCACGATCGTGCAAGGCTTCCACAATTCAAAAGGGAATTTTTCTTGGCTTCTTAGGATGATGATATATAACAGAAAATTGCTTAGGAATTATGGGGTGGTCGAATGGAGGCTGTGAGAATTTCTTTGTGTGTTTATTTTAGGTCGGCAATTAGGGTTTAGGAGAAAAGATATGGATTGACTTTTTAAAGTGGAATGCCGTGTGGTATAAGGGGGGGGGGGGGAGCACCAGGAATTTCGTGATATGGGTTGACAAAATATCTTTGGTGATTATTTTCCTTATTTTGCACAATTTAAATCAAATTAAATCTCCTTAAAATTCATTTTATCTCATTCGGCTCTTGTAGGGGTATTTTGGTAATTTTACCACTTGTATAAATGTTAAATGTAATAGTTAAAATTATTTGGATACATAACTTGTGCATTGTTTGAAGTTTGGGATTTATTTGGAGACTTTATAAGCTTTTAATTAAATTTCAAATTTGTAAGGGCAATTTGGTCTTTTCACATGTTCTCGGATTTTAGGTGTTACAGAACTCATGCCAGAATGTGGAGTCAATCATCAGGTATGGAATACAGTTTTTAGGGACTGTTAATGATACAAAGCCTAAACTATTCACTTTATTAGTTCCATCCATCTTACAGAAAAGACTTGCATTAGATTTTTTAAGCTGTAAGAAACTCAATTTAATTTCATAACTGATGTTCCTAGAGTCCTAATCCTAATTATTGACAGTGTGAGACTATTTGTTAAATAGCTAGAACACCCTTACGGGATCTAGTTTTTCTTTTGGAATTGATTATCTAGAACTCTAGAAGTCACAATAATTCGATTTAATGTCTATGTAAAGTGGTAAACAGATTGGAATTCTCATTATGTGATTATTCAGGCGTCAAAAACCAATTTTATACCAACTGCAATAAAATTGATTATCAATAGTATCAAACAACGGTTACCTATATATAGCATCTACCTGTTCTTTTTAAGCTAATTTATGAGACGTTTATTCACAATTTATAAAATGTCTTATTTTACAAAAATATTGGTTGCAGTTGGTATAAAGTTGGCTTTTGGTGCCCAATATGTTAATCTAGACAGTTAAACCTAATTTTTGTGACTTATCTAAAAATATTTATCCTTTGGCTATCTTATCTAGTAATTTTTCAGATTTTTAGAATTTGCTGAATAGTTAAGTATAATAACTACAACTTTAGGCAGTAGAAGCACATACCAACAGTATCTTTTTGATATAATGAATTAATGATTCACTGTTCATCACCTATAAAATACACATCCATGCACCTCCTTAGTAAGAAATAGACCTAACTGGAAGTGTTGCTTTTGAAATGAAGTTGCGGTCCCATTCATATACTAGAATGTGACTGTCGGCCTTATTGAAAATGGAGATGGATGAATATGGATATCTTGATCAAATAGTATGTATGATTGATCGTAGTCTGTTACTTCTCTCTTACTCCTGTCTTTCTTTTAAATAGCAGTTGATTGAACACCTATCAGTTCCTGTGACATGTGAAGACGTAGAAAACCTTCTGTTTCTAGAGTTAGAATCACCAGGCTCTACAGTCGTCGTCTCAAGGGTAGAAAGCGCGAAGATTGTTAATGCCAAAGGGTAGAAAAAGCTAAAAAACCGAAAATGTGTATGCAAACATGCTAAATGATTGATGTTAATTGGTGTTTTTACTTGTGCATTACTGGAAAACATTGAAATATATTGTTCTTTGCTTCAGTTTTGGTCTATTTTCTATTTTGCATCAGGTTTTCTAATATACATATTTGTATGTAATTTATTTTTATTTTTTTTCTTCTTCCAGAAAATATATCCACACTTTTAGGTGTGAATATTTAACAATGTTGCCACACTTTTGATTGTAAACATCTTTTTGCAATTTTGCCACACTTTTAAGTGTGGACATTTAAAGAGTGTTTGCCACACTTTTAAGTGTGGACATTCAAAGAGTATCTCCACACTTATATGTGTAGCAAAATTTGTCACACCCATTATTACCACACTTGCTCAAGTGTGGAATTTATATTTTGACACACTTTTAACTGTGGCTAATTGGCCTTTAAAGTGTGAAAAATTTAACTAGTGTTTTGTAGTGATGTTGCACAGAAACACCCAACTTTTGAAAAGTTGTCCATAAAAACCCAACTTTTTGCATATGGCCAGATAATGACACCTCTAATAAGTTATGTTTGACAAAAGTAGTTGTGAGCAGTAGTAGTGAATAGTTGCCACAGCTCACTGCTCACCGCTCACAGCTTCATAAAGAAGCATTGGAAAATTGAGCTTTCTTAAAAAATAGCAAAGCTCATCGCTCTTTTACCAAACGAACATTAAAAATCAAAAAGTTCATTGCTCACCGCTCATCGCACCAAAAAGCTTTGCACCAAACATAGTCATAGTATAATATGTTTGATAAAAAGTTAAAATGATTGAGAAATGATATATGTTGTTTTTACTTGTCCTCATATTTATCCTTTCTGTTAGACATGTCAAGTTGTCAACCATCTAACTACTTGTGAGAAAGTAGTAAGTATTTTCCAGAAATAATGACTTTTTGGTTGAATAAAAAAGTGTTTTAGGATATAAAGTGATTTGCGATTTTTGGATCGAGATCCGAACAAATTCCTCCTAACCAAAAAGAGAAAAACGTAAATCTTCTACAAGAAAATGGTTCTCTTCCATAACTTTCTCTTTGATTTTCTTTTTTGTAGTTTTTTTTGCAATCCAACGTGATTTGCGGGACTGATCTTAGAGGTAAAATTCAGATCAAGTGAGTTTGCCGAGGATATTTTGATAATACAACTACATAAAAATAAGTTTCGCGTAGTTTTGAAGCTGGCGTACCGTGTCCACCATAGAGTTAAGAATGGTTTTTCTGTAAATGGAACCAATAGTTTGTGAAGTAATTCGCAGGTGTTTGAAACACGTTGTACTCGTGTACACTTATTGAACACATAAATAAGTTTCAACATGCCATTGTTATAACAGTTGAGTCATCTCATCAACACTAGAACGGCTATAATTTCCTAAGAAAAGTTCTAGTAACTAGCTGAGTCGATATAGGAGGGTCCAATGAGTTGTTACAAGCTGATTTTATGAGTCATCGAATTAAATTTGTTGCTCTTATGCAAGATCATATATCCTGGATTGCGAAAGAGTTTTTATTTCATCATGATCTACTGTATCTTTTATATCATTAAGCCTTTTGAGTCGAAACAAAACCAGTTACGATTTTGTCAGAGTCGTCTCATGTATTTCGGTAGCTTCATGTCTTCACAACAAAGAGACCCTTAAACACATATACAAAATTGACATGTATCGTTAGTGCATGAACTAATTGACTCATGTCTCATACTAATTATGCATGTTTGAAAGTTTGTGGCCTTGATAGCGCCGGTTGCACTTCTCTGAAAACGGCCATATATTTCATTGCAATTGGTGCACATTATTATTCTTGCGCTTGTCCTATTGCCCAAAACTTGACCATTTGTTTCAATCAATTTCATTATAATATTCCAAAAGATTTACATATGGTACAATAAAATAATGGTTACTAACACACAATCCGAATATCATTTTAACTTAATTTAAAACCGCGACTATTAAATCAAAATACTTATTTACATAACGCAATTTTTGTTTAGTGGTAGCCAATTGGTGCAGGATGCTCCTTTAGCTCATGTCCTTGACAATGAATATCCTGAAAAACCAAAAACAATATATAGTCAGTAATCGAATATAATAGCGACCAAATTTGTATTTAGCAACAAATTTCTCAGATTTAGCGACAACTTACCGACGCAAAATGGTTAATATCGCGATGATGTGCTTCATCCGCTCGAATAACCCTAACCACGTCTTTCAATGTCGAGTTTTGCGGTAAGCACCAATAATCTATAGCAATAGCTGGTGCTGGAATATCTTCCATTTCTCCCTTCTCTAAATCATTCAGAAACTCGGTATACGAGCTCACTGCCTCTTCCTCAAGGTAGCCAGTGATCCTATGAGCTAGCTTTGGCGACGCTAAATAGGCTAGGAAATATGCATTGAAGAATACTCCTTGGACCGCGAAAACCAAGGCTCGTTCGTGCCATTTAGGTTTGTAAATGTCAATGAAGGTCATGAGATGCATTCTCTCATTTTCGGCTTCTTCTAGAAGGGCTTTGATCCAACCGCCACTTTGCTCGAATCGGCGTAGTGATTTGGTGTGTAGCAACATGCCTCCAACCATGCCAGGTACCGCGGCTACAGTTTCTAGTAGTACTGCGTGGTGTATGTGTTTTCTCTGTTACAATTGCGAAATAAAAAAGTTAATGGGATTAATTAACTAGCGCTTTAGCACGTTGTCAGCTCAGTGGGCACACGTTAGCAAAAACCAACATGTATATACTATTTGTATACGCATAAAGCATACCTGAAAGTATAAATGTGCAGGATATTTGCATGCTTGAACAATCCAATATGCAAATTTATCGTTCCAAGTGACTGGCGTATGGTGCTTCTTGACATCAATAGATGTGTCTGCTTGGTATGCTTCCCATGGCTATTTCGTCAAAAAAAATAAAAAACAATTGTTAATTTAATGTTTTATCTAAACATATGTTTAAGATGGAGTTAGTACATACCCTAAAACAATTCCATTTCCAAGCGGAACCATCGGCCTTTGTGATTGAGGGTGGAGTTACTCCCCAATAGCTTGGAACTGTTAATTTCTTTTCAGTGTCGTCTTTTTTCTCTGATCCAGAGTCAGAAGACGACGCTTGTGTGCTCCAGTTACGAGCATGCACGTTAAAAACCCTAGTGTTTCCCATAGTTGTATTCATGGGAATCTTGGCGGGTTCAATGATGGTTGAACGTGCTAAACTTGTTGTAGAGAACAAACGGGGTCCTAGCTGCTTTAATAGCATCTGGGACGCCTTTGTTGCTACAAGAGTACTATTTCGGTTCATTTCGAAATGTGAAGAGAGTAAAGTAGCTAGTGTATTTTTGAAGTTTGATGATTTGTTGGTGAAGAAGCTGATTATGGTATTTGTGATTTTATATGATATTTGAGGATGTACATTTTCCATGAAAGAGGAAAGAAATGTCAAGAAGTTTATTGGTCAACTATGAAAAGTCGTTAGTCATGTTCTAAATAAGTTGCTAATTTGAGTGTTTGACAAGTACTCCAAGTGGCATCTGATTGGAGTAATTAGATTTAAATGGTAAGGATATGCGAGAAGCAATTCCTAAAGCTAAAATTAAAAACTTATAAGTGAAAACATGCTATACTTTAATTTCCAATTTTTTTGAATTTATTTTTACCAAACTGTCATATACTTATTTAATTGCTAAACAAAGGGTGTTACGAATATTTTTTTTAAGGATAATTTGCATATCATCAAGTTAGAATTATATAACAGCCTGACTCAGCGGTAACCAAAGAGAAAGTCAAAGGGTTCGAATTTAGCAGGGAAAAAATTAATCCCATTGTGGCAATGAAAGTTCACCTGCACTAACTCCAGGTTATTTAAAAAGGGTAGTGGCCGTGAGATTAGTCGTCTCGTAATGTCGAGCTGGAAATCCATGTTAAAAATAATAATAAAACTAGAAATCGGGTACGAGTTCTAGTAGCATAACTTGTCATGTTTTCTCACACATATAAGCAATGAGTTCTCGTTTTTCTAGGTCATATTGCTTCGTTTGTGATACAACGTGATCGATCATGTTAAGTTGTAACATGCATGCTGTTTGGCCAACTATTAGAAATATTGATATTGAGTACGAGTAATAATTTTAAACATAAAAGGGTAAAACAATTTAGAAATAATAGTCATAAGAATTAATAATGTTTTCTTAAAAAAAGAACCCGATTATGTAATTAATCATAACATAATATCTTTAAAAAAATCGTGTCGCAATTCTCTTTTTCTTGGGTTAGGTTGCCATTCACATTGTGTACGTCGTATTCTTCTTTCTTCAACTTTCTACAGAAGTTTCCAGCATACCCTCCAAGTTCCCATGACTATTTATGTAGGGATCTAATAAGAAGAATAATTAAAATAAGAAGGTAAGAAGTAATTCTAGCCACACATTTTTATATGAGAGGAAAATTTGAATGATGATGCATCCATTTTTGTAGGTGCATCTAGAATGTGTGGTTGTGATTACTTCTTATCCTTCCTATTTTAATTATTCTTCCTATTTGATCATAACTCATCCATCACTCTCAAAAGATTTGTTTAACAATAAAAGTAAGTGACATGGCAAGATCAAAAAAGTAAAGGTTAGAATTAGTCAATGACCATCAAAATTATTTGTGTTCAAGTTTTTGGAAATTGATCATTTTATCATTGTTAAGATCCTGATGTTTATCTTAAAATATTACGATTTTATGATATTATAAAGTAAAAACGATTTAGATCCTATGTGGATTCTTAAAAGATTTCAGTTTTAATCATACGATGTTAAGATATAATCCGATCCGATCTTACTTTTCTCGAACCGCAAATTAAAAAATACAAAGTTATGGATTATTTTTATAAAATTTAAAAAACAATATGTTAATATCCTTAAACATTTTATATTCATAATTTAAGACAACATTTGCATGATATTTATTATATATAATAATTTGTAGATTTGAATGATATTACAAAAACTATTAAGAAAATGACATTATAATAAAAACTTAGAAACTTGATTCGATCTTTTGATTTTGATATAGCGAAAACAAAAACGATCTTGAATAAAATCTCGATCTTGAAAACTTTGATTTGATTTGACCCTATGCAACATTGCAACTTAAACATTAATATGGGCCGAAAATCAAATGGATAAAGTTTATTGGCCCACATATAAATTATGAAAAGATTGACTCAAATTTATAATCTACATATGAAAATATTTTGGTTTCTTTAAATTTATTTTATGTTGTCAGTTTGTGCGTACAATGTTTATTACATCGGATGCATTTCTACACAAGGAGACGCATAAATTAATGCTAGTGTACACCTGTTAAGCTCTGCTATTTCGTGAAAATAACATTTTACACGTGAATTGGACAAGATATGTAGATAGTTACACCCGCAGGGACTACTAATGAATACGGGCAAACTAGTGATGTGTAGAGCCTATAGATCTCTCCATGAGGGGTGTGAGAAAGTATTTGTATCATTTAGTTTCATCTAATATAGTTTTCTTTTCTCCACCCTTTCTCTATTTTCTCTTACTAAGAACCAACATGGGTTTCGAGTACTTCTCTACTCCTGGATCACCGGATCTTGAATAATAAGGAACCTAACAACACCATCCTTGTTATGCAGGGACGGTACCAAAAAAACTTTCAAGAGGGGGCAAAAGTTAAAAGTGGGTGTGAGTCTCATGTCATTTACTCAACCTTTGTTGCAATAATGAAATCGATTTTACTTTTAATGAAAGTGATTTTTTTAGTATTTGTTTACATGCGCGAACCAAAATTTAAAATTGATGATGATATGCACAATATTTAACACATACTTGATTTTTCTGATCGATATTAAAACAGATAGTTGAAGCAAAAATAAAATGCTGGATAACAAAAATTTACAAAACTATAAAGTAGCACAAAAATCGAACATTATATCTCCATGAAAGTGCAAATGTCCTTAACCACTTGACTATTATGCAACTATTTGATAAATTTTTCACAGTTATACTCAATGTTGCAAAAATCGTGAATCGGTAGCCGGGCGGTCGACCACCCTGCAGCCTGTAATCGGTCAAGGCGGTGATTAATCGGTGATTAATCGGTTTGGCATTTCCTGCATGTTTTGGGAATTTCTGGAGAGCAAACTAAAGATCTTAACTGATTCAAGCCTTCTATGTTTTCAAACCTCAATAAAAGGCTTCAATTCTGATTATGAGGCCCATTGTGCGTTATAAGTGAAATAAACGATCCCCAAATTAAGTAAAATGCCTAAATTTTTATTTTTTTAAATTTGACCGATTCGGCCGATTCGACCGATTTTTGGCCGATTCGGCCGATTTTTGACCGATTCGGCCGATTTTTGACTGATTCGGCCTATTTTTGGCCGATTTTTTTCCCAGACCGATTTTTTTAGCCGATTAGCCTAAATCGCCAAGGTCTATGGCCGATTACCTTGGAATCGGCGATTAATCGGCCGATTTTTCCGATTTTTGCAACATTGGTTATACTATTTATTCCGTACTTATTTATGGGAGCAAAATGAAATTCTCTTATCAATCGACATTAATCGAGTGAACTATGGGGGGCAGCTGGCCACACTGCCCCCATTGTGGTACCGCCTCTGTTGTTATGCATGCAAAAATAGTTATCTATTAGTAAATGAATCACACTTTTAAAGTATATGTTATAATTGAAAATTGAAATTTTTTAATTGACTAATTATATTGCTCAATTTTGCCATATAGGCAAAATAAAGCATTTTAGTTAGCAACTAAAAGTCAAAATTAAGTAAAAATTTAATCTGAGTTTCATAATAACAAAACAATGTAAAATAACGTAATATTCTTATTAGTTTACAAATAAGTTGAAAACTCTAAAAAAATAGTTGATCTTAAGTTCATTGTAGAGGTAAGTGTAAAATTCTGCATTTTCATACATTATAATAAGTTCATAAAAGTAGAAACAACAACATTTCGAATACGGAAAATGAAATATCTAAAAGTGATGGAACTGAAAGTCTGAAACAATATTTATGTACAGCTTTTCAATCTGGTTATTAATTTTGGACCTTTTGATCCACACCATTTATAAAAGTCCATTGACAAAGAATACAAAAAGTAACTATGGGCCTGTTGTCCATTTAAATTTAAAGTTACTAACATTTGGCCTTTTTCTTCACAAAAGGAAAACAAACTTGAATCGAGGGTTCATGGTTCAGATAATAAACCGAATAAATCGAAAGTCAAACCGAACTCGAAAAATGAACCGAATCGAATTTGTCAAAACCGAACCGAACTAAAAATTCGATTTTCGGTTTGGATATGGTTTAGCTATCTTACCTACATTATAATGTAGGTAGTTACCTACATTTCATTTGAAAAAAATGGTAGGGACAAAGACTGAACTGTATCAGGGGCTTTACTGTATGGACTGAACGGTATATTTTTTAAAAAATTTTCAAATGAAATGTAGGTAACTACCTACATTATAATGTAGGTAAGATTTTCCCATATATATATATATATATATATATATATATATATATATATATATATATATATATATATATATATATATATATATATAATGGCTATTAAAATTTTATCCTAATATAAAAAACACTTTTATGCTTGAAATAATTTTTTTTTGCCAAAAATCTATATAAAAAAAATATAAATGGTATAATTCAAGTACAGATTTCGGTTTTCGGTTTTGACCTATAACCGAACCGAATTTTGGTTCGGTTCTCGGTTCGGTTTTCGGTTGTGACCCCAAAAAAATTTAACCAAACATCCCGGACCAAATAAACCGATTAACCCGAGAACCAACGATGAACACCCCTACTTGAATCATTTACAAAATTACGTACTTGTCAATTTCAAACTTTTTTCGATAAATGCAATTAGTGTGGAGGGTGTGGTGAATGTTTTCTCTCGCAAGTTGTTATCCGAAAAAGACATAACAGAAGAAAATTTGCTTGCCAAAAATTTTAATTACATAGTATTCGTTGTCGCAACGTGCAGGTATCATGCTATTAAATACACACGTACGTTCGTGTGTGTGGCACTTGAGAAGTTGAGATACATCAACAAATCATCACAACCTTCTTTGAATCGTAATGTTGAAGAACTATTTTCAGGGCCGTCCCATGAATTTATAAAAATTTTGAGAGCTATGGACGAAATTAAATAATGAAGTCTTTCAATAGGAATTTTATATATATAAAGTGTCACCGTTTATAAGATATAATACAATTAGTTATTTAAACGTTGTAACATATTACTCATCTAAGATATTTGTTCAACTAAATAACTTTTTTTATGAAAAATATGTGTACACATGCATATCTATACTACTTATAATATATTTTGCACCTTCTAACCTATTTAATTTTTAAGATTTCCATATTTAGATTTTTAAGTAAAATACAAGTTATCAAACACAAAGAAAAAATATTTAAATCACAATATTTTAAGGACTACATATCTCTTACATCTCTTACAATTAATACACCCCATCACATATCAATACAAGTTATAAAACACAATGCACAAGAATAAGCACAAGTATTTGTACATGCACAACAATTCTGTCGACCTCCTTTAAGGACCACAAGGACAACAAGGACCACATATCTCTTACATCTCTTAAAATTAATACACCCCATCACATATTAATACAAGTTATAAAACACAATGCACAAGAATTTAAAGCACAAGTATTTGTACATGTATAGCAATTCTCTTGACCTCCCTTATTCACACCCGTACAATATTTCCTTCCAGCATTGACCTCTTTTTTCACACCTATGATATTAAAAAAAAAACCTGTGATTTATAATAATTTTTTGTATTTGTATAAATTTGAGATTCTAAAAAACCAGTGATATTATAAAAAAATTTGGGATTTATAATAATTTTTTTGTATCAATTTGAGATTGTTAAAAACATATAGATCTATACGGATCCATAAAAAAAACTATAAATCTACGGAAAAAAAGGTTAACGAGATCATGTTTTAAACACAAAAAGAATCGGTAAATAAAAACGGGAAAAGGAGAAAGGTGTGTGAGGTATTACCGAGTAGAAATGAGGTCGTGGTGAGGTGGTGGCAGCGGCGGTTGTGTGGTGTTGGGTGTCAAACGAGCGCGTCGAGCATTAAAAAACTCCAGAAATAGTAACAATGGATAGATCTATCGATTCCGGGAGTTAATATTTTGACCGGAAAAAATAAATAGATCTATCGATTCCGGGAGTTAATATTTTGACCGGAAAATTTTCCGGTGACGGAAGGTGGCGGCCTGCCGGCAGTGGTGGTGGTCCGGCGATGTGGTAGAGAGAGAAAGGAGTGAGTGTGTGGTGTGTTTATTAAAAGTGAGGTAGAGAGAGAAAAAATGAGATTTTTAAATAATGGGAGGGGCTAAAAGTGGACAATCAAAACAAGAAGGGTGGGAGTAAAAGAAAAAGGCGGAGGGGCTTATGTGTCAAAGTAGTAAAACTTTTAGAATATTAACTGTGGGACCCATTTGACGTACTAAACGAACTTGAAAAAGTATGAAACTTGCGTCATTATTCTCGAAATAATTTTTTCAATAAAAACGAATATAAATACGTATAACTTTCACAAAGTCAATTTATTCAAAATGGGATTTATCCTGAACGGGCAACGGGCCAAATGAGATTTAGCCTGAATGGGCGCGGGCCAAACGGGCTCGAGTACGGGCTAAACGAAATTCTTAATATCCATAAATTTATTGTAAAAAATAATATAATAAACTAAAATACGATTCACTAGAAAATTATATTTCAGGGTACCCGCCGCCGCAACGTGCGGGTACCCTGCTAGTAATTATTAACGGGATAAATTTTTGGGGCCCTTAAAAATTTTGGGACACTAAGCAGTCGTTTATCTTGCACACCCTCAAAGACGACCATGATATTTCAGATTCTATATATAACAAACCTCTTTATCAACTGATTTTATATTTATTTTTTCAAAGTATATCCGTATGAAAATGGTTTTTGGGTGCTTACCAATTCATTAAACTTGGCTTTGTTTTCAATTCGTATACGTATCGTATCTCCAATAATAGAAGACTAAAGATGGCGTCAACAATTGGTTTGTTCATATACAGGTTGGCTTAAATAAACAAATGACAAAAAGTTTTTATTACAATGAGAAAGACAAATATAGCATACACTTGACCAACAAATGTGCTCAAAATATTGCTATATAATGATAGAACACTTTGAAAGTAGATACATTGTTTTTTTATATTGTAACCATACATTTGTAAACGAGTACACGAACAAGGAATCTTATTTTCAGGTTACTTTAAGAATTTAAGGGCTTGATGTTAAGACCATGTGTAAATGTGTAATAGATGTCCCACCATCGAGTCTTTGTTGCCCCCCTTAACGTGCAAGACGCGTCCCACATTATTGACGTCACTCCGAAAGACCGAGTCTTTGGTGAAACAAGGGATAATTCGGTCGTGTAGACGACCGAGTTAGGAGTTTTGTCCTACATTATTGAGGTCACTTTGAAAGACCGAGTTAGGGTATATTATTTATGTTTAAGTGTGGCATGTTTTAGTTGTGAAGTTGGTCGCTTTATTACAATAAATTGATAGTGAAGTTAGTTGTAGAGAGAAAAAATTGAGTTGACGCTAATGTAGCACTGGTAACCTCAGTTAGGGCTTCCTTATTATACTTAGCCTTAAGACTCAGTTGTATAAAGTCTAACTAAGTTAGTGTGACCGTTTCTGATGCTTTATTTGACTACCCTCAAGATATGTAATAAGTGAAGTTTAATTTAACCTCCTACCATGTTATCAAAGTGCCTAACCATGCATTTTTTTTTGAACGGCAATTGATATATATAAAAGTATTGAATTATTATATCATGACTATCATATTAATAAACCAAGAACATCAAAGTGAGCATAAGCGGAAGCAATTATAATAGATCGAATAACATGTAATTAATTAATCATTAATTTAAATAGTAAACATACCGTAGTGATTCTAGCCCGAACAAGAATCAATGCAATCTTCCGGAACCAATGAACCCTAATTAGGGTTTATAAGGATTGTATGAATTACCCCTTACCTTTTTGTAATTCAATCCAAGAATCAAACAATAGTGTGTTTGATTCACGTTCTTGTACACACGTACTAATTCAAAGAAAAGTTTATGCAAGTAATTATCACAAAACAATTTTGGACTCAAGAAAAACGAAACCCTAATGGGTGTTCGGTTTTGGTTCGACCAAAGAAAAGAAGGAGAAGAGAAAACCCAAGTTGTGTGTGTACAAGTTATGAGAAAAACCTTCACCTTGGGTTTGCTTATATACTAGACTTTACTTGGAGCTCAAGGCACAAAGGAGGTGGGTTGACCTCCTTGGCCGATCGGTTTTGAAGCCCAAGAGGGGGTTCCGGAACCTTCTCTTGTTTCCATGTATTGTCTAGTAATTAGTTTCCTAATCTTCGTTTAATAATTAATTAGTCATTAATCAATAATACTAATTATTATTTAATTGTTTTGTGTTTAATAATTAATTATAACATTTTATAAATAATTATTACATTTCCTCTTCATACGTATTGTGTGCAATCCCGTGATCTCAAGTTCGATCCTAACACACGACTATTATTATTTTGTCTACAAAACCAACAAAAAGTAAATAAATAAGCAACTAGCAAGGCGCTAGAAGCTAAAGAGTACACCATGCATACATTTGTAGTCGATGAGAAATCAGTCAATATCGAATTAAAACTTATCATCATTAGATTTTTCTTTTTGAACCTTAAATTATCACGCGCTCATCTAATTACTACATGTAATGTTCACATTTGTCTAAAAAGAAACTCGAATCTTCAATCAGTTACTAAAATAAACGCGTTACATTCATGATAGTGATCTGCTAGTATAATTACTGTACTATTAACCACAATACACGTTTTACTATGTAAGCAAGAGTCTAACACTTAATTTGAATTGGTCATAGTCAAGCTGGAAATGCAAAGACTCATTGAACTTGTGAGATAGAACTTTCTTATTTTAGAAAGGAAGATGTCTTATGTTCAAACTACAATTTATAAGGATGGAAGCACGCCAACGTTTAAGCTTGAACAAGATTTAGACAAGACGTCAACAATTCGATGTCTCATGTCCAGACTAGCTTTACTCGTCATTATAGCTGTATGCTAGCTTGTTCAAATCGTCGGGACTGTCTATTTATAATTTTGAATCCTAAACTTAGCAAGAAGCGATATATACTAGCTGGCATACGGATTTCTCATAATGTACCGGTGAAGTGATGATGAACTTTCTATCCATTAGAGTAGGTGTTTGGATATGTGTAATACTATAATTGTCATATTGCAGATAGATGGAATTAATGTTATGATCAATCTTGACAAAATTGCAAACAAAGTTGTTAATAGACTAAACTAGCATTTGGACTATAAATTTAGGAAACTGAACTTAGATTTGTATGCAAGTGCATTAATATATAAGTTGTTGACTCTTTTGATTTATGTGAATTATTTTGTTTTTGCATATTGATTAGACAGAAAACTAACTTGATATGCCCTTGAGCCATTTTGACTCATAGTCCATTTACATAATGGTTGATGCAACAAAAGCCTATTTCAACATTATACTTATAAGTCTAAAAATGTATTGGATGAATTCAATAAATGTCATATCTTTATTAACTTTAAATAATGATTTTCCTGTTAAAGTATGAATATATAGTGTACATTTTGAAGCTAAAGAATGTTATATCATGTTATTGCAGAAAGCATTTAGAGTCAAATGTGATGACTATGCCTTATCCTGTAATAGTGACATTTTAACACCTATTCAGCCACATAAAACACTTGGTTAGAGTGGATTGATGAATATAATTCCACCATGATGTTGGGTTTCTTATACTATTACAGATTTGCAAAATGGTTTTGGATATTCTTTCCAAGCAATGATCATAATTTTGATCATATTCAAAATACCAAAACATGTAATAAAACGAGGCATAAGTAGCTAGCAATGTTTTCTGTTTTGAGACCAACTGAGTTACGAGCTAGTTTGCGACATATATAAGTACAATATAGCTATCAGACAGTTACAAAGCTAGCAAGACAAAGAAGTTGTAAACTAACCAATTACGAAATACCATATCTGAAACTACATCTATCCGTTTGAGGATAATCGGCTTTAGTGATCTAGAAGGGATTCGGTTAGAATCTATCAAACACGACATATAGACCTACGCCAGCCTCGAATTTTCTCCTTTAGATCGACTTAGAATTTTGTCCATATCTACTTCATATCTTTATCTTTGAAGACGCTATCTTAAATTCCATTGCATAACACATCACCAAACATAATAGCCACAAGATATTGTCATGATATAAATCAAAACTCAAGGGTCACATATTCACTAGTTCATACTATAGGGACCATAAACAAAAGTTTTACATTTCTAGTTCTCTATAAATACCTCCATATACCATATTACTTGACCCATCATCCTTTGTGGTCTCAAAAACATTTGACAACTTTGTTGAGTTTCAAAAAACACACACACGTATCCAAAGATATTGTAATACTCAAATCTTGCTGTTTTTGTTACCAAACAGAAAAAATGGTTATATCAAGACCAAAAGAGTTGCCTAAATGCATAGTAATAGTATGCATAATGTTGTTTCAATTAATAGAAAGTTCAGAAGGAGGGATATCTGTCATTGAGAGTGCTGTGGATAAAGGAGCAGGTACGCGTCTTTTCATTGAGCTTACGTACATTTGTTTTTGGTATGAAGCAAGTTGTATACATGTATATGTTTAGTATAAGAAATTAAAGTGATGATTTTTGTTGGTGGCGCAGTTTGTTTGGATGGAAGCCCACCTGCGTACCAGTTCGATAAAGGGTCAGGAGATGGTGCCAACAATTGGCTGGTTCATATACAGGTTTGTTTAAGTTGTCGCGACTTTCTATTTTTAGTAAATATAAGGTGCTAAACATAGGAAAATATTTTATGCATTGACATATATATTAGTATATTCCTATCTACTAGACCATATAAGTTTTACATGTGATATATGGATTCAGGGAGGAGGATGGTGCCACTCGGTAGAAGATTGTGTTAACAGGAAAACTACCGGATTAGGATCATCTAAATTGATGCAAGAATTGTACTTTTCCGGGATTTTGAGCAATCAAGAAGATCAAAATCCTTGTAAGAACATACTATTTACTTCATCACTTTATTTATATGGTAGCTCGTTTTTTGCCAAATTTTAAAGAAAAAATGCACGACGGAACCTGAAAATCAAATTTAGTACTCCGTTTTAAAGCTAAATTGTATTTTTAATGTCAATAACAACTTTTTATTTTCAGATTTCCATAATTGGAATAGGGTTATCATGAGATACTGTGACGGGTCATCATTTACCGGAGATGTGGAAGAAGTTGATTCCGTAAGTTACAACATCTTAATTATTCATTTTAAATAAACATATATAGCATATCGATCAAACTCCGAAGTATAAATTTTGATTTTTACTATTTGTATACAGACAAATAACCTTTACTTTAGAGGCGCACGGGTTTTCAATGCTATCCTTGACGAGCTCATGGGGCTTGGAATGGACAATGCAAAAAATGTACCATATCCCTCTCGATCTTTCTGTTCACAATCAATAGTTTCCAAAATCGATTCAAGTGTATGAAATACATGTTATAATGTCTTGTTAAATCTAACATAACATATATCAATATATAGGCTGTTCTCTCTGGGTGCTCAGCTGGTGGATTGGCTGCGATACTAAATTGTGACAGGTTTCGGGGATACTTTCCATCAAGCACTAGAGTAAAATGTGTTCCGGATGGCGGTTATTTTGCTCATGCGTAAGCTATTGTGTTTTGTTTCATTTTAACACATGAACAAGATTTTAATGCAAATGTTGGTAATTCATCATGCTAAATGTCAACAGGAAAGATGTGTCCGGGGAATATCATTTTGAGCAATACTACGACAAAGTCGTTACATTACATGTACGCTAGCTCTACTCTCTCCCTTGTGATGCAATGAGTGCAATAATTGTATTACAAACAAAAAACTGATTTGCTATTTGTTGTAGGGATCTGCAAACCATTTACCTTCCGGGTGTACATCGAGTATGAAACCTAGTTTGGTAAGAGCACCTGCCGTTAATTCGGTCATTGTCACATTCGTGATAGTATAATTGGCGTAGAGACATACTAATTAATCAAAATTTTGATTTGAAATGCAGTGTTTCTTCCCTCAGTACGCTATACAATATATTAAGACTCCCGTATTCATTCTGAACTCGGCCTACGATACATGGCAGGTTAGCACTAAATCCATATTTCATAAGATGCTATCATAATATATATTGTTTCACATCAAACTTATTGGACATAATGAAACTTTTATTAAGGTGTCCAACATTTTGGCATCATATGAAGCTGACCCCAATGGTGAATATACCGCGTGCAAGAATGATTTGAGTCAATGCTCGACAACCCAACTCAAAAGATTGGAAGGTACCAATTAAGCATCTGAACTTAAAATTGTTTCACTATATTTGATCAAGAAAACCTTAGCTTGCTAGGTTCTCTCAATTTGAATGTCACTAAAGCTTTGTTTTTATCGTTTGTGCTACATACAGAATTTCGGTCAGACTTTCTAGGAACGCTTTCACCCGTTTCCAATAGTACATCCAGAGGAATGTTTATCAACACTTGCTGGACTCATTGCCAATCCGAAACTCAATCAGCATGGTATGGAAATCCTGCATCAAAGTTGGATGATAAGGTAAAATGTTACTATGTTACATCTTTCACTTTGGCTAATGATATACTTATCGCAAGAAACTAATATCATGTCGTTATTTGCAGACCATGGCGGATGGAGTTGGTGAATGGTTTTACGACAATAACGAGGTCAAAAAGGTTGATACCGAGCATGTGTTACCACACTATTGTTAGGTCAATCATACATCACTAAAGATTGTATACGAAGATACAAGATGACATAACCTCTCTATAGGGTGTTATTGTGTATTTTCTTGTTTATATTTACCTTCTCAAATAAATGTATGTATATGGATGTTATGAATGTATAAGTCGTAATAAATTGTACTCACTCAAAGAAATAATAAGCAATTGGTTTTATATGACTATTTTTGCGTTTTATGCAAGTACTATCACAAATTTGTAACTTTAAATTTCATCACTATTTTGGTAGTTTTAAATAATTAAACTGTTGGTTTTACAGTTAGCATGCATTTAGTATTGTATCACCATTTCATGGTTTCTAGTCAACATTTTCATCATATTTTTTGACAAATTTGTTTATTGTTGTCAAACTATATATATATATATTAAAGGCGACAATACGTAACAATACATTTTCCTTAATGCATGCTGTGGAAAAAATATGTCAAAATGGCATCGTCATCTTGTCTGTTGCATATGTTGGATAAACTGGTAAGATACTAGTTTGTTTTTGCACAGAAGCTGCTGCTTTACATACTTTATTGACTTGACTAGTTGACTAGTAGCTTTTAAATAGGGCAAGACCGCAAGACTTACAACGGAAATAAGTAAACTTAGGATAAAAAGACTCAACTAATTTGACATACTCAAACTAGAAAACATGACCCATAACGTGTAGAATATCTCTAGACTTATTCTGCTCTAAATGAACTAGTCGAAGTTTGAATAATTCAATAACTCTAATAGCATATACATATAGAGTTAGGATCTCTTAAGTTTACAATGTAGTCATAATCTCATAAATGTGTGTAGGGCCGAGCATATTGGAACAAAAACCAAATCGAACCAGAAAATAGAGCCAAACCGAACCGAATCGAACCGAACTAACCATATTCGGTTCGGTTTCGGTTCTATATACTAACGGTTTCAGTTCAGTTCGGTTCGATCAAAAATCGAGAAAAACACACCTAAACTATATAAACCGAACCGAACCAACACAAAAGAACTGAACCGACCATATTCGGTTTGGTTTCAGTTCTCTATACTAATGGTTTTCAGTTTCAGTAATATTCGATTTCTGTTGGTTTGATTCGGTTTTGAACCGATGTTCAGCCCTAAATGCTGTGTTCTCAAGATAAAAGCTGATCAACCTCATAACCTAAAGATATTAGTTAGACTTACATCATTATGTCCTACTACTAAATGTTTCTATTGACCTATATATGTTCTCACATCATCGTACAATATGTGTCATGCACTAACTTTCTTTCTTGATTTGTCTCATTTATTTTTCCACTTTTCATAATAATATAAAGAGAAACATGGTATACAAGCGTAAAAAAGTAAGAGAAAATATAATTTTTCTAGTCGGACAACCCAACGAGTTATGCTTGGCACGCATGTGGTGTTAACATGGTTTGATCCCACTAAAGCTTGTACTCGAACTGTGTAATTGTTACCATTAGCTTCTCGCTAGAGTTTGGATTTTTACAAAATTTATCCGCCGTTAAAAAGTAGTAGTATATGATTTCAGATTTGCAACTTAGGTTTGTAAAAATATTTGAGCTTTCCACATACATTTTTTTTTTTTTTTTTTTTTTTTGTAATCATGGGTTTCCGACTCGACATACACTTAACCTAATCAGACATTGCATTAGAACATGAAGAATATCTTTTATATAATAAAACAAAACTCTTATTGGGAATTTTTCATTTTAAAAAAATGGATTTATACCTTATTTAGTAATAATTTTATTTAAAAAAAAATTATTTTCTTATTATGTAACATTTTATATTTATCAATAACACAAGTAGAAGATAAATACAAAAAATATAGATAAAATTCAATTAATAATAGGATTAAAATTTTTAAATAATTATTTTTAAGAATAAAAAACTATAATTAAACATCATAAATAAAACAAAACAAAGATTAAATTATTTGTTTTTTAATAAATAAAAATATATTATTCAAAAAATTAAAAAAAACTCGTGCGTGCACGGAATTATAACTAGTTGTATATTATGTATTTACAAATGTTTGTTAGCGGGTCATGATTAGATAAAACAATTTGATTAGAGAAAGCTACAAAAAGAAAATAGAACCAAGTGATAAACAAGAGGTCACGGTGTAAAAGGTATTTGTCATTTGTGATTTTAGTCATTAAAATACAAGACTTTACATAAATGCCGGTACACATGAATTCTCTTGTTTTGGATTGTAGGAGACAACTTGACAAGCACCAGGTAGATCAAGTATGATGTGACAGACGAGATATTCCGAACTTTTTACTGGCTAGGATTGAGTTCTTAGATATACAAATACAAACCGGATAAAGTTTTCTTTTCTTTGATAAAATTGATCTGACCATATCAGAGTTGTTTGTGAATTAAACATGAAACATCTCATATTTTGGTGATAATAATTGCAAATCCTTTATCTCATAGTCCATTTACATAATGGTTGATGCAACAAAAGCCTATTTCAACATTATACTTGTAAGTCTAAAAATGTATTGGATGAATTCAATAAATGTCATATCTTTATTAACTGTAAATAATGATTTTCCTGTTAAAGTATGAATATATAGTGTACATTTTGAAGCTAAAGAATGTTATATCATGTTATTGCAGAAAGCATTTAGAGTCAAATGTGATGACTATGCCTTATCCTGTACTAGTGACATTTTAAAACCTATTCAGCCACATAAAACACTTGGTTAGAGTGGATTGATGAATATAATTCCACCATGATATTGGGTTTCTTATACTATTACAGATTTGCTAAATGGTTTTGGATATTTTTCCAAGCAATGATCATAATTTTTTGATCATATTCAAAATACCAAAAGATGTAAACAAACGAGGCACAAGTAGCTAGCAACGTTTTCTGTTTCGAGACCAACTGAGTTACCAGCTAGTTTGCGACATATATAAGTACAATATAGCTATCAGACAGTTACAAAGCTAGCAAGACAAAGAAGTTGTAAACTAACCAATTACGAAATACCATATATCTGAAACTACATCTATCCGTTTGAGGATAATCGGCTTTAGTGATCTAGAAGGGATTCGGTTAGAATCTATCAAACACGACATAGACCTATGCCAGCGTCGTATTTTCTCCTTTAGATCGACATAGAATTTTGTCCATATCTACTTCATATCTTTATCTTCAAAGACGTTATCTTAAATTCCATGACATTACACATCACCAAACATAATAGCCACAAGATATTGTCATGATATAAATCAAAACTCAAGGGTCACATATTCACTAGTTCATACTATAGGGACCATAAACAAAAGTTATACATTTCTAGTTCTCTATAAATACCTCCATATACCATATTACTTGACCCATCATCCTTTGTGGTCTCAAAAACATTTGACAACTTTGTTGAGTTTCAAAAAACACACACACGTATCCAAAGATATTGTAATACTCAAATCTTGCTGTTTTTGTTACCAAACAGAAAAAATGGTTATATCAAGACCAAAAGAGTTGCCTAAATGCATAGTAATAGTATGCATAATGTTGTTTCTATTAATAGAAAGTTCAGAAGGAGGGATATCTGTCATTGAGAGTGCTGTGGATAAAGGAGCAGGTACGCGTCTTTTCATTGAGCTTACGTACATTTGTTTTTGGTATGAAGCAAGTTGTATACATGTATATGTTTAGTATAAGAAATTAAAGTGATGATTTTTGTTGGTGGCGCAGTTTGTTTGGATGGAAGCCCACCTGCGTACCAGTTCGATAAAGGGTCAGGAGATGGTGCCAACAATTGGCTGGTTCATATACAGGTTTGTTTAAGTTGTCGCGACTTTCTATTTTTAGTAAATATAAGGTGCTAAACATAGGAAAATATTTTATGCATTGACATATATATTAGTATATTCCTATCTACTAGACCATATAAGTTTTACATGTGATATATGGATTCAGGGAGGAGGATGGTGCCACTCGGTAGAAGATTGTGTTAACAGGAAAACTACCGGATTAGGATCATCTAAATTGATGCAAGAATTGTACTTTTCCGGGATTTTGAGCAATCAAGAAGATCAAAATCCTTGTAAGAACATACTATTTACTTCATCACTTTATTTATATGGTAGCTCGTTTTTTGCCAAATTTTAAAGAAAAAATGCACGACGGAACCTGAAAATCAAATTTAGTACTCCGTTTTAAAGCTAAATTGTATTTTTAATGTCAATAACAACTTTTTATTTTCAGATTTCCATAATTGGAATAGGGTTATCATGAGATACTGTGACGGGTCATCATTTACCGGAGATGTGGAAGAAGTTGATTCCGTAAGTTACAACATCTTAATTATTCATTTTAAATAAACATATATAGCATATCGATCAAACTCCGAAGTATAAATTTTGATTTTTACTATTTGTATACAGACAAATAACCTTTACTTTAGAGGCGCACGGGTTTTCAATGCTATCCTTGACGAGCTCATGGGGCTTGGAATGGACAATGCAAAAAATGTACCATATCCCTCTCGATCTTTCTGTTCACAATCAATAGTTTCCAAAATCGATTCAAGTGTATTAAATACATGTTATAATGTCTTGTTAAATCTAACATAACATATATCAATATATAGGCTGTTCTCTCTGGGTGCTCAGCTGGTGGATTGGCTGCGATACTAAATTGTGACAGGTTTCGGGGATACTTTCCATCAAGCACTAGAGTAAAATGTGTTCCGGATGGCGGTTATTTTGCTCATGCGTAAGCTATTGTGTTTTGTTTCATTTTAACACATGAACAAGATTTTAATGCAAATGTTGGTAATTCATCATGCTAAATGTCAACAGGAAAGATGTGTCCGGGGAATATCATTTTGAGCAATACTACGACAAAGTCGTTACATTACATGTACGCTAGCTCTACTCTCTCCCTTGTGATGCAATGAGTGCAATAATTGTATTACAAACAAAAAACTGATTTGCTATTTGTTGTAGGGATCTGCAAACCATTTACCTTCCGGGTGTACATCGAGTATGAAACCTAGTTTGGTAAGAGCACCTGCCGTTAATTCGGTCATTGTCACATTCGTGATAGTATAATTGGCGTAGAGACATACTAATTAATCAAAATTTTGATTTGAAATGCAGTGTTTCTTCCCTCAGTACGCTATACAATATATTAAGACTCCCGTATTCATTCTGAACTCGGCCTACGATACATGGCAGGTTAGCACTAAATCCATATTTCATAAGATGCTATCATAATATATATTGTTTCACATCAAACTTATTGGACATAATGAAACTTTTATTAAGGTGTCCAACATTTTGGCATCATATGAAGCTGACCCCAATGGTGAATATACCGCGTGCAAGAATGATTTGAGTCAATGCTCGACAACCCAACTCAAAAGATTGGAAGGTACCAATTAAGCATCTGAACTTAAAATTGTTTCACTATATTTGATCAAGAAAACCTTAGCTTGCTAGGTTCTCTCAATTTGAATGTCACTAAAGCTTTGTTTTTATCGTTTGTGCTACATACAGAATTTCGGTCAGACTTTCTAGGAACGCTTTCACCCGTTTCCAATAGTACATCCAGAGGAATGTTTATCAACACTTGCTGGACTCATTGCCAATCCGAAACTCAATCAGCATGGTATGGAAATCCTGCATCAAAGTTGGATGATAAGGTAAAATGTTACTATGTTACATCTTTCACTTTGGCTAATGATATACTTATCGCAAGAAACTAATATCATGTCGTTATTTGCAGACCATGGCGGATGGAGTTGGTGAATGGTTTTACGACAATAACGAGGTCAAAAAGGTTGATACCGAGCATGTGTTACCACACTATTGTTAGGTCAATCATACATCACTAAAGATTGTATACGAAGATACAAGATGACATAACCTCTCTATAGGGTGTTATTGTGTATTTTCTTGTTTATATTTACCTTCTCAAATAAATGTATGTATATGGATGTTATGAATGTATAAGTCGTAATAAATTGTACTCACTCAAAGAAATAATAAGCAATTGGTTTTATATGACTATTTTTGCGTTTTATGCAAGTACTATCACAAATTTGTAACTTTAAATTTCATCACTATTTTGGTAGTTTTAAATAATTAAACTGTTGGTTTTACAGTTAGCAAGCATTTAGTATTGTATCACCATTTCATGGTTTCTAGTCAACATTTTCATCATATTTTTTAACAAATTTGTTTATTGTTGTCAAACTATATATATATATATTAAAGGCGACAATACGTAACAATACATTTTCCTTAATGCATGCTGTGGAAAAAATATGTCAAAATGGCATCGTCATCTTGTCTGTTGCATATGTTGGATAAACTGGTAAGATACTAGTTTGTTTTTGCACAGAAGCTGCTGCTTTACATACTTTATTGACTTGACTAGTTGACTAGTAGCTTTTAAATAGGGCAAGACCGCAAGACTTAATTACAACGGAAATAAGTAAACTTAGGATAAAAAGACTCAACTAATTTGACATACTCAAACTAGAAAACATGACCCATAACGTGTAGAATATCTCTAGACTTATTCTGCTCTAAATGAACTAGTCGAAGTTTGAATAATTCAATAACTCTAATAGCATATACATATAGAGTTAGGATCTCTTAAGTTTACAATGTAGTCATAATCTCATAAATGTGTGTAGGGCCGAGCATATTGGAACAAAAACCAAATCGAACCAGAAAATAGAGCCAAACCGAACCGAATCGAACCGAACTAACCATATTCGGTTCGGTTTCGGTTCTATATACTAACGGTTTCAGTTCAGTTCGGTTCGATCAAAAATCGAGAAAAACACACCTAAACTATATAAACCGAACCGAACCAACACAAAAGAACCGAACCGACCATATTCGGTTTGGTTTCAGTTCTCTATACTAATGGTTTTCAGTTTCAGTAATATTCGATTTCTGTTGGTTTGATTCGGTTTTGAACCGATGTTCAGCCCTAAATGCTGTGTTCTCAAGATAAAAGCTGATCAACCTCATAACCTAAAGATATTAGTTAGACTTACATCATTATGTCCTACTACTAAATGTTTCTATTGACCTATATATGTTCTCACATCATCGTACAATATGTGTCATGCACTAACTCTCTTTCTTGATTTGTCTCATTTATTTTTCCACTTTTCATAATAATATAAAGAAAAACATGGTATACAAGCGTAAAAAAGTAAGAGAAAATATAATTTTTCTAGTCGGACAACCCAACGAGTTATGCTTGGCACGCATGTGGTGTTAACATGGTTTGATCCCACTAAAGCTTGTACTCGAACTGTGTAATTGTTACCATTAGCTTCTCGCTAGAGTTTGGATTTTTACAAAATTTATCCGCCGTTAAAAAGTAGTAGTATATGATTTCAGATTTGCAACTTAGGTTTGTAAAAATATTTGAGCTTTCCACATACATTTTTTTTTTTTTTTTTTTTTTTTTTTTTTTTTTTTTTTGTAATCATGGGTTTCCGACTCGACATACACTTAACCTAATCAGACATTGCATTAGAACATGAAGAATATCTTTTATATAATAAAACAAAACTCTTATTGGGAATTTTTCATTTTAAAAAAATGGATTTATATCTTATTTAGTAATAATTTTATTTAAAAAAAAATTATTTTCTTATTATGTAACATTTTATATTTATCAATAACACAAGTAGAAGATAAATACAAAAAATATAGATAAGATTCAATTAATAATAGGATTAAAATTTTTAAATAATTACTTTTAAGAATAAAAAACTATAATTAAACATCATAAATAAAACAAAACAAAGATTAAATTATTTGTTTTTTAATAAATAAAAATATATTATTCAAAAAATTAAAAAAAAACTCGTGCGTGCACGGAATTATAACTAGTTGTATATTATGTATTTACAAATGTTTGTTAGCGGGTCATGATTAGATAAAACAATTTGATTAGAGAAAGCTACAAAAAGAAAATAGAACCAAGTGATAAACAAGAGGTCACGGTGTAAAAGGTATTTGTCATTTGTGATTTTAGTCATTAAAATACAAGACTTTACATAAATGCCGGTACACATGAATTCTCTTGTTTTGGATTGTAGGAGACAACTTGACAAGCACCAGGTAGATCAAGTATGATGTGACAGACGAGATATTCCGAACTTTTTACTGGCTAGGATTGAGTTCTTAGATATACAAATACAAACCGGATAAAGTTTTCTTTTCTTTGATAAAATTGATCTGACCATATCAGAGTTGTTTGTGAATTAAACATGAAACATCTCATATTTTGGTGATAATAATTGCAAATCCTTTATCTCATAGTCCATTTACATAATGGTTGATGCAACAAAAGCCTATTTCAACATTATACTTGTAAGTCTAAAAATGTATTGGATGAATTCAATAAATGTCATATCTTTATTAACTGTAAATAATGATTTTCCTGTTAAAGTATGAATATATAGTGTACATTTTGAAGCTAAAGAATGTTATATCATGTTATTGCAGAAAGCATTTAGAGTCAAATGTGATGACTATGCCTTATCCTGTACTAGTGACATTTTAAAACCTATTCAGCCACATAAAACACTTGGTTAGAGTGGATTGATGAATATAATTCCACCATGATATTGGGTTTCTTATACTATTACAGATTTGCTAAATGGTTTTGGATATTTTTCCAAGCAATGATCATAATTTTTTGATCATATTCAAAATACCAAAAGATGTAAACAAACGAGGCACAAGTAGCTAGCAACGTTTTCTGTTTCGAGACCAACTGAGTTACCAGCTAGTTTGCGACATATATAAGTACAATATAGCTATCAGACAGTTACAAAGCTAGCAAGACAAAGAAGTTGTAAACTAACCAATTACGAAATACCATATATCTGAAACTACATCTATCCGTTTGAGGATAATCGGCTTTAGTGATCTAGAAGGGATTCGGTTAGAATCTATCAAACACGACATAGACCTATGCCAGCGTCGTATTTTCTCCTTTAGATCGACATAGAATTTTGTCCATATCTACTTCATATCTTTATCTTCAAAGACGTTATCTTAAATTCCATGACATTACACATCACCAAACATAATAGCCACAAGATATTGTCATGATATAAATCAAAACTCAAGGGTCACATATTCACTAGTTCATACTATAGGGACCATAAACAAAAGTTATACATTTCTAGTTCTCTATAAATACCTCCATATACCATATTACTTGACCCATCATCCTTTGTTGTCTCAAAAACATTTGACAACTTTGTTGAGTTTCAAAAAACACACACACGTATCCAAAGATATTGTAATACTCAAATCTTGCTGTTTTTGTTACCAAACAGAAAAAATGGTTATATCAAGACCAAAAGAGTTTCCTAAATGCATAGTAATAGTATGCATAATGTTGTTTCTATTAATAGAAAGTTCAGAAGGAGGGATATCTGTCATTGAGAGTGCTGTGGATAAAGGAGCAGGTACGCGTCTTTTCATTGAGCTTACGTACATTTGCTTTTGGTATGAAGCAAGTTGTATACTTGTATATGTTTAGTATAAGAAATTAAAGTGATGATTTTTGTTGTTGGCGCAGTTTGTTTGGATGGAAGCCCACCTGCGTACCAGTTCGATAAAGGGTCAGGAGATGGTGCCAACAATTGGCTGGTTCATATACAGGTTTGTTTAAGTTGTCGTGACTTTCTATTTTTAGTAAATATAAGGTGCTAAACATAGGAAAATATTTTATGCATTGACATATATATTAGTATATTCCTATCTACTAGACCATATAAGTTTTACATGTGATATATGGATTCAGGGAGGAGGATGGTGCCACTCGGTAGAAGATTGTGTTAACAGGAAAACTACCGGAGTAGGATCATCTAAATTGATGCAAGAATTGTACTTTTCCGGGATTTTGAGCAATCAAGAAGATCAAAATCCTTGTAAGAACATACTATTTATTTCATCACTTTATTTATATGGTAGCTCGTTTTTTGCCAAATTTTAAAGAAAAAATGCACGACGGAACCTGAAAATCAAATTTAGTACTCCGTTTTAAAGCTAAATTGTATTTTTAATGTCAATAACAACTTTTTATTTTCAGATTTCCATAATTGGAATAGGGTTATCATGAGATACTGTGACGGGTCATCATTTACCGGAGATGTGGAAGAAGTTGATTCCGTAAGTTACAACATCTTAATTATTCATTTTAAATAAACATATATAGCATATCGATCAAACTCCGAAGTATAAATTTTGATTTTTACTATTTGTATACAGACAAATAACCTTTACTTTAGAGGCGCACGGGTTTTCAATGCTATCCTTGACGAGCTCATGGGGCTTGGAATGGACAATGCAAAAAATGTACCATATCCCTCTCGATCTTTCTGTTCACAATCAATAGTTTCCAAAATCGATTCAAGTGTATTAAATACATGTTATAATGTCTTGGTAATTCTAACATAACATATATCAATATATAGGCTGTTCTCTCTGGGTGCTCAGCTGGTGGATTGGCTGCGATACTAAATTGTGACAGGTTTCGGGGATACTTTCCATCAAGCACTAGAGTAAAATGTGTTCCGGATGGCGGTTATTTTGCTCATGCGTAAGCTATTGTGTTTTGTTTCATTTTAACACATGAACAAGATTTTAATGCAAATGTTGGTAATTCATCATGCTAAATGTCAACAGGAAAGATGTGTCCGGGGAATATCATTTTGAGCAATACTACGACAAAGTCGTTACATTACATGTACGCTAGCTCTACTCTCTCCCTTGTGATGCAATGAGTGCAATAATTGTATTACGAACAAAAAACTGATTTGCTATTTGTTGTAGGGATCTGCAAACCATTTACCTTCCGGGTGTACATTGAGTATGAAACCTAGTTTGGTAAGAGCACCTGCCGTTAATTCGGTCATTGTCACATTCGTGATAGTATAATTGGCGTAGAGACATACTAATTAATCAAAATTTTGATTTGAAATGCAGTGTTTCTTCCCTCAGTACGCTATACAATATATTAAGACTCCCGTATTCATTCTGAACTCGGCCTACGATACATGGCAGGTTAGTACTAAATCCATATTTCATAAGATGTTATCATAATATATATTGTTTCACATCAAACTTATTGGACATAATGAAACTTTTATTAAGGTGTCCAACATTTTGGCATCATATGAAGCTGACCCCAATGGTGAATATACGGCGTGCAAGAAAGATTTGAGTCAATGCTCAACAACCCAACTCAAAAGATTGGAAGGTACCAATTAAGCATCTGAACTTAAAATTGTTTCACTATATTTGATCAAGAAAACCTTAGCTTGCTAGGTTCTCTCAATTTGAATGTCACTAAAGCTTTGTTTTTATCGTTTGTGCTACATACAGAATTTCGGTCAGACTTTCTAGGAACGCTTTCACCCGTTTCCAATAGTACATCCAGAGGAATGTTTATCAACACTTGCTGGACTCATTGCCAATCCGAAACTCAATCAGCATGGTATGGAAATCCTGCATCGAAGTTGGATGATAAGGTAAAATGTTACTATATATGTTACATCTTTCACTTTGGCTAATGATACATTTATCGCAAGAAACTAATATCATATCGTTGTTTGCAGACCATGGCGGATGGAGTTGGTGAATGGTTTTACGATGACAGCGAGGTCAAAAAGGTTGATACCGAGCATGTGTTGCCACACTATTGCTAGGTCGATCATATATCACTAAAGATTGTATACGAAGATACAAGTGACATAACCTCTCTATAGGGTGTTATTGTGTATTTTCTTGTTTATATTTACCTTCTCAAATAAATGTATGTATATGGATGTTATGACACACAAAAGTCTATAACCATGTATAAGATGTAATAAATTGTAATCACTCAAAGAAATAATAAGCAATTGTTTTTATCTGACTATTTTTGTCTTTTATGCAAGTACTATCACAAATTTGTAACTTTTCATCACCATTTTGGTAGTTTTAATAAAGATGTTCATGAATGTATACTCTTACAGTTACCATACCTTTTCCTTGATGCATGCTGTGGAAAAATTTGTCTAAATGGCATCGTCATATTGTCTGTTGCATATGTTGGATAAATTGATAAGATACTAGTTTGCTTTTACACAGAAGCTGCTGCTTTCATACTTTATTGACTTGACTAGTTGACTAGTAGCTTTTAAATAGGGCAAGACCGCAAGACTTACAACGGAAATTAGTAAACTTAGGATAAAAAGACTCAACTAATTTGACATACTCAAACTAGAAAACATGACCCATAACGTGTAGAATATCTCTAGACTTATTCTGCTCTAAATGAACTAGTCGAAGTTTGAATAATTCAATAACTCTAATAGCATATACATATAGAGTTAGGATCTCTTAAGTTTACAATGTAGTCATAATCTCATAAATGTGTGTAGGGCCGAGCATATTGGAACAAAAACCAAATCGAACCAGAAAATAGAGCCAAACCGAACCGAATCGAACCGAACTAACCATATTCGGTTCGGTTTCGGTTCTATATACTAACGGTTTCAGTTCAGTTCGGTTCGATCAAAAATCGAGAAAAACACACCTAAACTATATAAACCGAACCGAACCAACACAAAATAACCGAACCGACCATATTCGGTTTGGTTTCAGTTCTCTATACTAATGGTTTTCAGTTTCAGTAATATTCGATTTCTGTTGGTTTGATTCGGTTTTGAACCGATGTTCAGCCCTAAATGCTGTGTTCTCAAGATAAAAGCTGATCAACCTCATAACCTAAAGATATTAGTTAGACTTACATCATTATGTCCTACTACTAAATGTTTCTATTGACCTATATATGTTCTCACATCATCGTACAATATGTGTCATGCACTAACTCTCTTTCTTGATTTGTCTCATTTATTTTTCCACTTTTCATAATAATATAAAGAGAAACATGGTATACAAGTGTAAAAAAGTAAGAGAAAATATAATTTTTCTAGTCGGACAACCCAACGAGTTATGCTTGGCACGCATGTGGTGTTAACATGGTTTGATCCCACTAAAGCTTGTACTCGAACTGTGTAATTGTTACCATTAGCTTCTCGCTAGAGTTTGGATTTTTACAAAATTTATCCGCTGTTAAAAAGTAGTAGTATATGATTTCAGATTTGCAACTTAGGTTTGTAAAAATATTTGAGCTTTCCACATACACTTAACCTAATCAGACATTGCATTAGAACATGAAGAATATCTTTTATATAATAAAACAAAACTCTTATTGAGAATTTTTCATTTTAAAAAAAATTGATTTATACCTTATTTAGTAATAATTTTATTTATAAAAAAGATTATTTTCTTATTAGGTAACATTTTATATTTATCAATAACACAATTAGAAGATAAATACAAAAAATATAGATAAGATTCAATTAATAATAGGATTAAAATTTTTAAATAATTATTTTTAATAATAAAAAACTATAATTAAACATCATAAATAAAATAAAATAAAGATTAAATTATTTGTTTTTTAATAAATAAAAATATATGATTCAAAAAATTAAAAAAAACTCGTGCGTGCACGGGAATTATAACTAGTTGTATATTATGTATTTACAAATGTTTGTTAGCGAGTCATGATTAGATAAAACAATTTGATTAGAGAAAGCTACAAAAAGAAAATAGAACCAAGTGATAAACAAGAGGTCACGGTGTAAAAGGTATTTGTCATTTGTGATTTTAGTCATTAAAATACAAGACTTTACATAAATGCCGGCACACATGAATTCTCTTGTTTTGGATTGTAGGAGACAACTTGACAAGCACGAGGTAGATCAAGTATGATGTGACAGACGAGATATTCCGAACTTTTTACTGGCTAGGATTGAGTTCTTAGATATACAGATACAAACCGGATAAAGTTTTCTTTTCTTTGATAAAATTGATATGACCAAATCAGAGTTGTTTGTGAATTAAACATGAAACATCTCATATTTTGGTGATAATAATTGCAAATCCTTTATCTCTAGCGATGATTTTTGTGATATTGTAAGTTATTTGATATGTAGGCAATTAACAACATACTTCAAAAACAAATCTACCCAGTTGCACTTAATTAGGTCTTGTTTCTTTTTTATCTTATGACATCTTAATGACCACATTCATGTATAATATTGTTTTTTTTTATTTGGGCCCACAAATTTTTATTACATTGTGTCACTAGAGTGGGAAAATTGCATTCCTCCCCGATAAGTGATACTAAGAGAAGGGTGACCCACACTTTTTATGAACCTCTATATCCAAAGAAAAAAAAAATAAACACTCCCTTAGTGTGGTTCATGATAGGTCAAACACATTTAACTATATAGGTCATTTTCGAGCTGCTGACAAATACTCCGTGAATCCTAAACCCATTGACAATATCGGCTTCCAACATATTTACTCGTATAGACAAACATGTAATTAAATCGCACGTGTAAGTTAAGTAAGCTAAACATATTTAGCTTAAGTCTAAAATTTTTAACATGTCCAACTATACCAATCATGTTTTCTTTATAATGACTGTTTTTAACTTTTTATACCAATTAGTTAATGCGATGATGTGTCTTGAATTTGATTGGCTGAAGATTTAATGCGTACAACTCACCAAAGCTCATTCTTCAAACCAGTGTTATGCTAAAACTTCTTCTATACACTACATCAAAACCATTAACTAAAATTATCGACATTTAGTTCGCTGCTTTCTCTTTTTTTGTTAAGCTATTAATCTCTTCATTCTTCCTCTACAAGATTAGTGCATGTCAGTTATCAATAAACACCAGTTTTCAATTCAATTTGTTCTATGATCTATGACTATGCCCGGTCAAAATCACTATAAAAAATATTTGTGCAATATGGATGAATCGGTAAGTAGCTATTTAATTTTAATATTTAAGGTTTTGAATTATGTGTTGCATATTACAACTATTTTGTTTCAATTCAAACATATGATATATTTCTGCGAATAATTGCTTGATGACTTAATTTTTATATTTGTGTTTAATCAGAACCCTAAAAAATTGGGAAAAATTACCTTGACGAATTATGTTGCAATATTTTGAGAACCCTAAAATTTTTTTTTTGGGAGAAATCACCTTGATATATTGATTGATTATGTTATAATTTATTTTTGTAGGTAGAATGTGATTGAGGAAGAATAACCAGGTTTGACAAGTTTTATCTCTTTTCATTCTTCAATTTAATTGTTATAGATGATATGGATTGATGCAACTGATTAAATGTAGTTTATGTTAAATGCGTGTTTTTTATGCACACCAACTGTTTGATAAACTATTTGATGAATCTTCGTTAGATCAAGTGGATTTAATGCTTGATGACACTAAAATCAAGGCAATGTGCATTTCACTATGTCATAGCCATAGTGCTGGAAAGCAACAAGATCCTTATAGTTTGGATATGGTGTTGCAGGATCAACATTTATTTTTAACAGTCATGAATTCATTATCAAAATAATTTTATGTTACATGTTCTTTATTTAATGATAAAAATAATCATTATGTTGTTCAACAACACAAATGCATTTAGAACCTCTAATGTTGCCTTTTGAAATCCTAACGTCTGTAGGTGCGTGAGGAATGGAATTTACGATGAAGGTCTAGACTTGGAAGCATGTGTTAGCAAATTGTCGACAATGCATCAAAAGTAAGTTTTTCCTTTAGTTTTTATTACAAGTCGCCTACCTGTGAACCTCATTGGAGTTGCTTAATGAGTTAAGAATTATCACTACTATTTCTCTTTTACTGCCATGTTTCCTTTAAGATTAATTGGTCATTCAAGCACTTGCTTCGGAGATTCGACATACTAGATAGTCTATACTCTCTCAGATTCTTCAAAAGCAAAGATAAATTATGATTTAAAATCCATTCATGACAATGACAATCTAAAATTTATCTATAACTCAATTAAGGAGTTTTGTCCTTTTTTTAATACACTTTCGGTGATTTTCAGCTAATGTGAACTATTAAAAACATAATATAACCTAAATTGCTATTGAGATTGTCGCCACTATAAGATTCCTCAATATGGCTTATTCTTCTATTTTTTTAGTTCACTTTATTAGAGAGTTCATGAAATGTGGTTGTTAGAATGGATGTATGTTTATATTCGTACTTCTCAATGTTGGATGTTCTCTTAAAACAACACCCTCTGGGGTGTACAATTAAGATAAAGTTGTTTACATTTTTTCTTACAAGTTGAAAACATGGGTCATTTAGGGTCACTTTTATGTTGTAAAGCTCATTTTTATGTCGTTACACAAGGTGGTTTATGTCCCTATAGCCATTTTGGCGAATTACATGTACGTCTACACATGTAACTTATTGTTTTTACTTAAAAAATGTAAGGTGACTGTAGTAATAAGTTGATTTTTAATGGTTAAGTGGAAATGCTACAATGCGATCAACACTAAAAAAAACAGATGATGCGGAGATTAGTGTTACAATGCCACAAGATGTAAGTGTTGGGGCCCGATGCTTCTGCAAAATTGGGACCATTCAAAACCAGTAAGTCAGATGTTAGACTGGTGATTCAGAGGTTGGTATGGGTTTTCCATGTGCTTTCAGTTGTTGCTGCAGTTAACTTGCCTATCTATATAATGTTGTTGTTCAGTGATTGGATCAACAAATTATGTTGAATTTAATGAATCAGCTTAACATTTAGATATTTCGAGGAAAAATAGCATAGAGCATATTGTCCCGTTTACATGTTAGTCTATGTGATACTTTTTCTAATTTTATACAAGAAATGTATCTTCCTGCACAATGTTACAATCACATATTGAAGTTGGTGTTGCACTTTTGATTCTTTAGATAAACTTATAACTTGAAGTTGGTGTTGTGTATCGCAGGGATACAAAATAGTATTGATGTCTCACAAGAGTCTATCACATATTCATACTGCCATGCCACAAATATGATCTCGGGCGATTCTTTCTCTACAATTATCTTTTGGTAAGTATTTATCAACTGTAGTTGATTATCTAATATGATTACATTTAGTTTTCGTTTGTTAGTTTTTTATTTTTTGATTTTTCATGATTAGTTTTGGGTTAAAGTTTTCATCTGTATATATAAGTATGCTATTGTTATGAGAAAGTAAGAGATTTTTTTTAGAAAGGAGTGTTTGGGATTTGTTCTTAGCATCCGTTGTTGTTGTTGTTATGAGATAGTAAAAAAGTTTATGAAAGTGGGGTGTTTGGGATTGGTTATTTGTATATGTTTTTTGCGTGTTCTGAGGGTGTTCAAAATGGCTTATTCAAACTGTGTATCTGATACATGTGTGTTTGCAGTGGGGAGGTAGAAGAGGAGGCCATGATGACCGGCAAGATGCATTGGTCATTTTCCGATTTGAATGTTGAGACTGAAGGACCGAAGCTCATCATGTTAGTAACTTTGATTGTTTTCTTTTAGTTTGTATGTTAACTTTGTTCATGATAATACAATATGTTTGGTTTTGTATTGCAGGAATAATGTATCAGAATGCATAGCAGTCAAACAAATTTAAAGCATCTGCAACAAATCTCTCTAATTTAAAATAGAAGTTTTGGAGGTATATATTCTGTTAGTGGTTGACAATTTTTTGACTTAGTAAATTGCTTATTACGAGTATTATATTAGGTTGTGTTTAGGATTGCACAAAAAACTGCTTATAACTGAAAAGGAACAGTATCCTGTATAGGATTACATGTAAAAAATTGTTTATTATCGAGCCTCATGGGTTCTGAAATTGTAAGTTCCGCGTTATTAAAGTAGGGGCTATTGTATGTTAGACCGTTGAACAAGTGATTGTGGCTTAGACTATTAGTATTTACAGTTTTTTTTTTTTTTTTTTTTTTAACTATTATCTACTAATTTGTGAGGTTTAGTTTAGACTGCAATGGCGTTAGCAGCAGCAAGGCTTCAATGGCTTCACCAACATCAAGGCTGCAGTGGAATGAAAAGAACTGTAAAAAGGAGAAAAGCCATGGAGAAATGCAAGCTTATGATGTGTTATAGGACCCACATGCTATGCACATTTGAAAGATGGAAATGACTTTGGGTCAACGAGGTTACCTAACTTGGGTCAACGAGGTTACATGCCTATTGAGGTCAAAATGTAAGTTATGATTTAAATGAAAGTAAATTAGGACTCCTTTTGAATACAATTGAACAAATTTTGGCTCTGTTTTTACACGATAGCTATCAACTAGCACTCGAACTAGATAAGGCTTGAACAAAGTACCAAGTTGGGAGCACCTATAGATATCATATCTTCACTCAGGAGGTAACGCTTCATTTTTCATCATTGGTGAAACATTTTATGGTAAAATGAATCCATTTTCCGATAAGGAGCTAATTAGATGGTAATTAATCACATTATTTCAAGAGATATATCATCTGTTCTAAACTAAAAATGCACAGTTTTTTCTTTTCTTTGTGAAGAACAAATAATGTGTTTGTGCTTTTTTATATGATATAAATATTAAGAACAAGTACTATTACGTTGGTTCAGTATTATTAAGGTCAGCGTGTTCAGTAGTATTAAGTTGAATGTGTACATTCAACATGTTTGTTCATTTTAGGTGACCTTAATCATGAAACTGCTTTCTACAAGCTTTAATGGTGAATTGGTTGGTGAAGTTAGTGATCTCAGTTACTAGGATCAAGAGTTGTTTAAGGCTGGTCAGTGGTGGACAAGGGTGATTATATGAATGGGCCTCTTTAAACCTATCTTCTGTCTAAAATGGGTCACACAATCTTTTCCGGCCGACACACAAACGTGTTAAATTTTTTCAAACTGTACCCATAAATATAACTATTATATAGGCCCAACATAAAAGTATGCATTTCTTTTCCACATTCACAACTAAAAAGAAGGAACATTTAGAGTGTGTTAGCACTATCATGTGCCTACTGTGGTTACGAGCCCAAACCATTATTGCAATAAAAAACTCCTGACTCATGTGTCTCATAACTGATGACTCACGTGTATTATTCGCCATTAGCCAGATATAGAGGTTAGATGATCTGGTAACATTTTAGGTTTTTGTTGTTGTTTTTTTTTTTTTTTTTTTTTTTTCCTTCAGAAACAAAGAAATAAGACAGATGAAGAAAGCCATGAGAGATGGAAACGAATTTGGGTCAACGAGGTTGCTTAACTTGGGTCAAACTGTAAGTTATGATTTAAATGCAAGTAATTTCGGACTCCTTTTGGTAATTAATCACATTATTTCAATAAATAGATCATTTGTTTTAAATGAAAATTTTCTTACTTTGAACCTTCATTTTTTGCTATTAAGGGTTGCACATTGAAAACATTTTTTTAACTGGGTAAATTTAGGGTACAAATCCTTAATGGGTTAAATGGGGAGAGAGAGAGAGAGAGAGAGAGAGAGAGAGAGAGAGAGAGAGTAGAACCACTTCTAGGTCTAGTGCATCACTTAATACGGATACCAACGGCATATCCGTGACTTATGATAATCCAGTGTTTGCATGTGCTAACCTAACGGACCCCAATGGCTTGTGGGGCTCCAGCTTTGTCAGTTATCCACCCTCGTCTGGTTTCAAATGCAGGTCAACAAATGAAGAGGATATAGATGATGATGAATATTGGGATAAAAAGTTGCCAGATGATTATCCGCATTATATAGCGATGTCAGACAAGCTTAACGACTACACAACCAAAAAAGAGCTCTATCTTAGCCTTTGTCAGGGTTTCCTTTGTTCTAATGGCAAACTGGTAATTCATTCCATCTTCTTTGTTATTCTTCTAGTGTTTGTGCTCGTTTTACTTACATAAACATTTACTTGAAGTAGTACGTGTGTATAGGATTGTGAATCAAACACATCATTGTTTGTTTCTTGGATTTGTTCACATAAACCCGTGTTTCGACAACCGCTTTTCCTTTTCTTGGGCAAGGGTGTTGGAGTGACTGGTTTTGTCAAATCCTTTTTCTCATCGACTTTTGGAGCAAACATTGAAATTGACATTTTTGAAGAACTTATCCGCTTTCGTCATTTAGTCAATGATGAAGGCGATAATGACGTGAATGTGAGTTTTGGTGGTGGTAGGAATTATGTTGAAAACTCAAAAGTGAGTAAAAGCTTATTGCTAATGAAGTTTTATTCATTGTCGTATGATGTGGTGTGCCATTTGCTATCTGGTGAAGAAGTCGACCTACCCATGCAAGTCACTGATGAACAAATGGATGTAATATTGTTTAGTAAAAGTTCATTTATAATTGGGCGATCAGGGACCGGGAAAACAACTATATTGACTATGAAGCTTGTGGAATGAATGTTTGTAGATTTCCTAGAATTTATGAAATTAAAGAATTAACAAAAACCTTAAGACTCCGTTAGAAAAACAAAACTTGCAAAATTTTCCAGAATTTTTACACCTGAGGCCGTCAGGTTATCATCCTGACGTCGTCAGAGTGTTCTGACAGAAATAGAAAACAGTTAGTGAAATTTGTTTGGTAGCTGCATTTATTCCAAAGTAGCTTAATCTAGTGTAATGATAGCTTAATAATACAAGTAGGATTAGGTCGAGTAGTATAATTAAATCTTTACTGCTTTTGTAGTGTAATCCAATTTACAATTTCAATGTTGTTTTAATATCCAAATTAGTGTAATGAAACTCTCTTTTAAGTTTAATGTCAAAGTTTCTTTTAAATTTATGTTGTCTCCAATTCGTACCAATTTTACTCTTTCATGTCATTTATATTGGATTCCACTATTGGTGTCCCTAGTGTCCTTCCTAGGTGTGATTAATGCTTGGTTGTTGAGGGCTTTCAACAAGTTGTCAATCTTGTTGGTCATCTCCGTTTGTTGTTGGTTTTCCTTTGATTAAAATTGAATAATTGACATATTTTTCCAAACCTTACTTGACTTTAAAGTCCACAACAAAATCATTAAATTATTTTTGGAAAAATAGAAGGTCTATAAGACCTTTTAAAACTAGATTCTTGATGATTATCTTTTAAAATGAATCTTAGTGTGCAAAGGGGTCCTAATTAAATGCAATATCTACAACTAGTATACCATATATACTAACCAAACGCCAACTAACATTTAACCAAACGCAACCTAACAACTAACCAAACGCAACCAAACGCAATATCTACAACAACTAACCAAAGTCTAACATACCTAATATACTATACTAATATGTAAAAAATAATACGGATAGAGATCCTATGGAGCAAGGCAAGGTGAAGCTGCCTGGATCGTCTACCTTCTTTGGTAGCCCTCGATGGGTCACCATTATATTAATCTTGAAAAAGCTAATAAGTGTTGCATATGTGGAGTTATGAAAATAAAGTATTCACGACCGTCTTTGTGGGTGAGAGAATACTTTGAGAGTTTTTTTTTTTTTTTTTTTTTTTTTTTTTTTTTTTTTTTTTTTTTTTTTTATGTGTTTATGAAGGGCTCCCCCTTCACATGTGCTCATATATATTTAATGAATTTGCACATGCGGGAGGAGCGAGCACTTTTTGACCCGTCGAGGATAAGTCTTTTCGAGATTACTAACTTTTATGTTTCGTCAATTCCTGGGTCAATTCTGAGTCTAGCTCGCATGAGATTTGACTTTAAGCAACTTTGAACTTTCATATTTTAATCACATTCACTTTTTCTCCCCCTCAAAAATAGCATATGAGATGTTGTTTTTGATTAACTTTTGATTAAAATATGCTTTTTGAGTCTTATGGGGAGATAAGTAAACATGTATATTCGTATTTGTTAGAGTCAAATGCTTGTATTGAGTCATAATGAAGTTTTGCAGGATTTTCCAGGAAGTAGGACCAAGTTTTTCCAGAAATTTTCCAGAAAGTTAACATAAGAATTTCTGCAGGTCACTTCTGACGGCGTCACGAGTTTGCTCTTGACGGCGTCACGTGTAAAAATCTGGAAATTTTACCAGTTTTGTTTTTCTAACGGAGTCAGACTAGCTTGAAATTATTACCCGTCCTGGTCAAGTCCAAAGAAAGTCTCTCGATACGGTACATTCTACTCAGACAAGTCCTATTCGAGACACGCTTACATCACTAGTTAGACTAGCTTGAAATTATTACCCGTCCAGGACAAGTCTTTTCGATTACTGACATTTTAAGCTTTCGTCAATTCATTGGTACATTCTGACCGGACCCCTTTAGGGGAATATTCTTTTGGTCTCCCACCTTGTCTCAATTTTTCAACACAATTTTTTGTCATTTTCTGTTCTATATTTTTGACAGTTTGAAGCGTTTGACATATTCAACTTTATATTTTTCATTAGATCTAAGCAAACACAAAGGAGATCTAGCCTAGCATAATGGAATTGAGACAAGAACAAGATATAGACAACCAACAAATAGACATATTGATTGAATTAGAAGAACACTTATCTCAATTACAATGCAAGGTATCAAGGGTTTGGAACCCTTGAAAAACCTGTAAAAGTTGCACCAAATTCGTCTTTAGGGTTTCTCCAAAACTTCTCTCTTTGGCGTTTTCTTCACTTTTATGCTCCAAAAACGTCCGAATTGCTTCCTTTTCCAGATTTATCTCCCAAAGTACCTAAAATCACAAAAGGAACGATTGTTGCCTCAATTGATCCAAATTTAAGATCATAACTTCTGTGAACGTTTGAACATCTTGACCGAATAGTGTTATAAATGCACGTTCAAAACCCATTATGAATCCATTGCCCTCTAGCAGCATAGAAAGATGTGACTGAAGTGTTTGAAAGCAATCAATGTGAGAGAGAGAGAGAGAGAGAGAGAGAGAGAGAGAGAGAGAGAGAGAGAGAGAGAGAGAGAGAGAGAGAGAAAACCTCATATGGGACAAAGTCGCAATCTTGTTCTTTTTAATAGCTTAAAATTCATGACAAAAAAAAGTGTTCTTACCAACAGCTTGACTCCAACTCCTTTTGACCCATACTCAATGTAACTTGTTATTATCCATTCTTTAGCCCGCTCAGTCATACCTCTGCCAATGAAGCTACGTGGAATATGAAATATTATAGATTCACTGGATTTGCTATTGCACGGGTCACCTCATAGAAGAAAAGGTTAAACATCTGATAGTGAAGGTGATGGAGAAGGCGTACATGTGTTTTTGACTTCATTTCATGATGCATTGAAACAAGTGTTTAGTAATAATATTAAAAGCAGAATTTCAAGATTCGAGTTGCGTGTTCCTCAAAGATGTGTGCGTTAAGGTTTGGTTAGGACAATGTAAGTAACCATATAATGGGTATGTAATTATTTCTCGGTGATTAATTTTTATCATCTTGCATAGTGGTTCAATTAAATAAACTTTTTTTATTGATTATTTTCAAGAATGTTGCAACGAAAATGTGTATGAACCGCCTTAAAATTCAGCTACTTGCACACAGGTATGCATTTTATATCTTATTGCTTGATGCAAGAGGTGTTGTTTTAAACCCATTCAATTATGACTTTGTAGATTCAAGTTGTGTGTGATCTCAACCAGATCAACATAAATAAAAATGTTAGCCTAAAAGATGATGAGTCTATGGGTTGAAAGTCATCCATAGGCTATTCTAATGCATTCAAATCTTCTGAAACCTTTTATTCAAATACTTCGTGCAAAACAAAATTTATGAGGATGTAAGCATTTGTATACGCTTCTAACGACTAATGTAGTTAATCTTGATTCTGACAGATTGATAATGAATACCGATCAATGGAGTATGAACTTGGAGACCCGGCTCGAGCATATTTTAAATAGGCGGCAAACATGGTTGTAGGTCTAAAAACGGGTGTCATATGGATCATGTGCAAGCATGATGATGCTCCAGATCCCACTCTTAAGTGTATCCGTCCGTCATGTTCCCATGGATTCTTTATCCGATGCAAATGGCCACTTACCTTTTTCTCCAATATAATATTTGATTCATTATGTGGTTTTGGATGATGATGATTCATTACCTTTTTCTCCAATATTTGATGTGGTTTTGGATGATGGATGATGATAATATTTGATTTCATTAGTGTTGACACAATCAAATCAACTCACGTTATCAACATGTTAGCTGTTCACGAAATACACATGAACTACTTAAGTGTTTAACATCGGTCACATAGCTTTCCATTTTAAGACTATCTACCAATTGATACAGATGACATGTGTACGTTTATTTTCTTACAGTAATAGTTACAAACCAAATTATTTATCTACTTAATGAATAATTTTTTCAAAAATTCCCATGATTCCACGGCTTTACTAAGCTATATCAATGTATTCATCACAAAATGGGCTGAAATTATTACTTTAGCAATATGTTCTTCAATGTTATTCTAGCCTTCACGTAATTATACGTGTTCGGTTTAAGTATAACGACCTAACGACTTAATTTAGACAGGTCATATGACCTCTCACTATTCCAGGTTGGTGTTGATTGGAATTAGAATCAAAGGTTCATCATATTCTGTATTTTTACTTGGAGGTCATAATATTCTAACATGTACTTCAGGTTTTATGATTATCATACCACGGTTGAGAATTACTCTATCTGATAAACGTTTACCTCTAAAGATCGTTAGGAAACAATATCCCATTTCTGTGTCATTTGCCATGACAATAAACAAGAGACAAGGGCAATCGCTTTCCAAAGTCGGATTGTATCTTCCACGTCCTGTATTCACACATGGACAGTTGTATGTGGCTCTTTCAAGTGTCAAAAGCAAAAAAAGTTTGAAGGTTGTTGTTTCAGATGCTGATGGTAACCTATCAAATACTACTATAAATGTTGTATATGAAGAAGCTTTTCAAGGTCTATGATCAAACGATCAATAGGTATGTACATTATACATAGTAAATGTTTTGTTATTTTTCTTATTTACAATTATTATAAATCCAAAAAATTCTATCACTTACATTTTTTTGTATACTTATTAGGTGTTGACGGAAAGGAACTTTTCTTCAAGTTTTAGAATGGTCACTACATCCATTTTGCTTCTCAAGACAAATATATTGTAGATCAAGAGCAATCAACGTTTATTACACAGATATTTATAACCATTGTATTTTATGCTTTCAGTCACTTATAACTTTATTGTTGCGTTAAAAGAAAATTTCACATCGTTTGCGTTCTTTATTATTTCTTACTTTATTCACGTACTTACGTTTTCTTATTAAAAAACACTCTAAAATCCCGTGAATTTCACGGGTCTATAAGCTAGTTGACAATATCCTTGTTCTGCTACATCGGCATCCAACATATTTACTCGTATAGAGAAACATGTAATTAAATCGCACGTGTAAGTTAGGTAAGCTAAACATATTTAGCTTAAGTCTAAAAAATTTAACATGTCCAACTATACCAATCATGTTTTCTTTATAATCACTATTTTTAACTTTTTGAATGACTAACTTGCGGGATTTATATCAAATGACTTGTGTCTCAGTGGTACCTCATATTGTATGAGAAGCTCATTTACTAAAATAGTTATGGGTTCATGTTTTGCTTAAGACACACGAGATAAATTTGTGATTGTGATGTATATATTATAAGAGCATGTGGTATGGTAAACTTTTGTTTTAGGCGGTTGTGACGTGGAAGATGATGTGTCGCTCGCCGTTTAAGTTCACCACACCACAACCCTTAGCCGTTTAGGTTCGTTTGGAGTTGGTTCGTTGCAGTGAACCAAATGAAGACACACAACTTTTTCGGAATGAAGAGGTTTTAATTTAGTTAGAAAATGAAAAAGAAAATAAAATTGGGAGTATGGGGCGTAAATTAAAATTTTTGTTGTGGTTTATGATAGATGGGCGGTTTTAATATGGGAGTGTTAAGATGATGTGACACCAAATGAGAATCAAGTTACCAAAAAATGAACCTTATCACACCTTATTCTCTAAGATAGTTAAGGTGCCGTTTAGTTGTAGAAATTTTTTCCTCTTTTACCGTTTCTAAATTCCTTGAGAAGAGAATGGTTTTTCTTCTCTGGAAAAGAGTTGATAATTTTGAAAACTCGTTGAGTTGGAGTTATATTTTCCTTTATTAAAAAATGATAAGAAGATTACCTCAAATTACAACGGTTGCGGCAACGGCGGGCGGTGGCGGCGACAGTCGGCGGTAGAGGATGACACTAGAGATTTGGGATAGAATTGTGTACGTTTTTTTTTTTTTTTTTTTTTTTTTAGTTGAGAAAGAAAAAAGTGAAAATGATAATTTAAAAAATAAAAATTTCATTTAAATTTTTTTTTTAAAGTGTAACTAAACGGATTTTTAATTTTTTTCATCTTCACATGAAAAATTTATTAAAAAATTGAGATACTTTTCACCAACTACACGCACCATAATTTTCTTTATAAAAGTAAAATGCAAATGGATATTTAGCCGTCCGTGTCTATGTTGTGGTTGGTTGGCGAGTACGGTAAGTTCATTCCGCATTTTCATAGAAACCCGTGTTTGTTGGTTTTATATATCAAAACTCAAGGGTCACATATTCACTAGTTCATACTATAGGGACCATAAACAAAAGTTATACATTTCTAGTTCTCTATAAATACCTCCATATACCATATTACTTGACCCATCATCCTTTGTTGTCTCAAAAACATTTGACAACTTTGTTGAGTTTCAAAAAACACACACACGTATCCAAAGATATTGTAATACTCAAATCTTGCTGTTTTTGTTACCAAACAGAAAAAATGGTTATATCAAGACCAAAAGAGTTGCCTAAATGCATAGTAATAGTATGCATAATGTTGTTTCTATTAATAGAAAGTTCAGAAGGAGGGATATCTGTCATTGAGAGTGCTGTGGATAAAGGAGCAGGTACGCGTCTTTTCATTGAGCTTACGTACATTTGTTTTTGGTATGAAGCAAGTTGTATACTTGTATATGTTTAGTATAAGAAATTAAAGTGATGATTTTTGTTGGTGGCGCAGTTTGTTTGGATGGAAGCCCACCTGCGTACCAGTTCGATAAAGGATCAGGAGATGGTGCCAACAATTGGCTGGTTCATATACAGGTTTGTTTAAGTTGTCGCAACTTTCTATTTTTAGAAAATATATTATACATTGACATATGGAGTGTCAATAATGCCTAAATGAATTAAGTTACACATGTTTTACACATTAGATATATATTGGTGTATTCATATCTACTATAGACCATATAAGTTTTACATGTGATATATTGATTCAGGGAGGAGGATGGTGCCACTCGGTAGAAGACTGCGTTTACAGGAAAACTATGGCTAACGGATTAGGATCATCTAAATTGATGCAAGAATTGTACTTTTCCGGGATTTTGAGCAATCAAGAAGATCAAAATCCTTGTAAGAACCTATTATTTACTTCATCACTTTATTTATATGGTAGCTCGTTTTTTTGCCAATTTAAAAAAAAAAAAAAAAAAAAAAAAAAAAAACACAATGGAACCTGAAAATCAAATTTAGTATTCCGTTTTAAAGCTAAATTGTATTTTTAATGTCAATAACAACTTTATATTTTCAGATTTCCATAATTGGAATAGGGTTATCATGAGATACTGTGACGGGTCATCATTTACCGGAGATGTGGAAGAAGTTGATTCCGTAAGTTACAACATCTTAATTATTCATTTTAAATAAACATACATAGCATATCTAAATCTTGATTTGTTACTATTTGTATGCAGACAAATAACCTTTACTTTAGAGGTGCACGGGTCTTCAATGCTATCCTTGACGAGCTCATGGGGCTTGGAATGGACAATGCAAAAAATGTACCATATCCCTCTCGATCTTTCTGTTCACAATCAATAGTTGCCAAAATCGATCAAGTGTATTAAATACATTTTATAACGTCTTGTTAATTAATCTAACATACGGATAACATATATCAATATATAGGCTGTTCTCTCTGGGTGCTCGGCTGGTGGATTGGCTGCGATACTAAATTGTGACAGGTTTCGGGGATACTTTCCATCAAATACTAGAGTAAAATGTGTTCCGGATGGCGGTTATTTTGCTCATGCGTAAGCTATTGTGTTTTGTTTCATTTTAACACATGAACAAGATTTTAATGCAAATGTTGGTAATTCATCATGCTCAATGTCAACAGGAAAGATGTGTCCGGGGAATATCATTTTGAGCAATACTACGACAAAGTAGTTACATTACATGTACACTCTACTCTTTCCCTTGTGATACAATGAGTGCAAGTAACAAAAAACTGATTTGCTATTCGTTGTAGGGATCTGCAAACCATTTACCTTCCGGGTGTACATCGAGTATGAAACCTAGTTTGGTAAGAGCACCTGCCGTTAATTCGGACATTGTCACATTCGTGATAGCATAATTGGCGTAGAGACATACTAATTAGTCAAAATTTTGATTTGAAATGCAGTGTTTCTTCCCTCAGTACGCTATACAATATATTAAGACTCCCGTATTCATTCTGAACTCGGCCTACGATACATGGCAGGTTAGTACTAAATCCATATTTCATAAGATGCTATCATAATATATTGTTTCACATCAAACTTATTGGACATAATGAAACTTCTATTAAGGTGTCCAACATTTTGGCATCATTTGAAGCTGACCCCAATGGTGAATATACCGCGTGCAAAAATGATTTGAGTCAATGCTCGACAACCCAACTCAAAAGATTGGAAGGTACCAATTAATTAAGCATCTGGACTCTAAATTGTTTCACTATATTTGATCAAGCAAACCTTAGCTTGCTAGATTCTCTCGATTTGAATGTTACTAAATAAAGCTTTGTTTTTATCGTTTGTTTTGCAGAATTTCGGTCAGACTTTCTAGGAACGCTTTCACCCGTTTCCAATAGTACATCCAGAGGAATGTTTATCAACACTTGCTGGACTCATTGCCAATCCGAAACTCAATCAGCATGGTATGGAAATCCTGCATCAAAGTTGGATGATAAGGTAAAATGTTACTATGTTACATCTTTCACTTTGGCTAATGATATATTTATCGCAAGAAACTAATATCATATCGTTGTTTGCAGACCATGGCGGATGGAGTTGGTGAATGGTTTTACGACAATAACGAGGTCAAAAAGGTTGATACCGAGCATGTGTTGCCACACTATTGCTAGGTCGATCATATATCACTAAAGATTGTATACGAAGATACAAGATGACATAACCTCTCTATAGGGTGTTATTGTGTATTTTCTTGTTTATATTTACCTTCTCAAATAAATGTACGTATGTATATGGATGCTATGACACAAAAGCCTGTATAAGTTGTAATAAATTGTACTCACTCAAAGAAATAATAAGCAATTGTTTTTATATGACTAGTTTTGTGTTTTATGCAAGTACTATCACAAATTTGTAACTTTTCATCACCATTTTAGTAGTTTTAATAAAGATGTTCATGAATGTATATACTTTTACAGTTACCATGCATTTAGTATTGTATCACCATTTCATGGTTTCTAGTCAACATTTTCATCATATTTTTTGACAAATTTCACTACAACAAATTTGTCATTTTTACACGCTTTTTTCTTCACACTTTATAGAGCGTGAACTTTTTCTTAAAGGTATTCACACTTAAGAGTGTGAATAATTGTTTCAAAATCTTCACACTTAAAAAGTGTGAAGAATTTCAATCTCACACTTAAAAGTGTGAAGAATCATTTTAAAATTAAAAGCATCACACTTAAAAGTGTGAAGAATTATTTCAAAATCAAAATCATCACACTAAAAAGTGTGAAGAATTATTTTAAAACCCTCACACTTAAAAGTGTGAAAATATTTATAAACCTTCACACATAAAAGTGTGACAATATTTGCTACACCCAATTGGTTCACACACATGATAGTGTGAACTTTTTAATTCTTCACACTTTAAAGTGTGGCGCCATGCTCTAATAAGTGTGAGCATGTTTATAAACCTTCACACATAAAAGTGTGACAATATATATATTAAAGGCGACAATACGTAACAATACATTTTCCTTAATGCATGCTGTGGAAAAAATATGTCAAAATGGCATCGTCATCTTGTCTGTTGCATATGTTGGATAAACTGGTAAGATACTAGTTTGTTTTTGCACAGAAGCTGCTGCTTTTCATACTTTATTGACTTGACTAGTTGACTAGTAGCTTTTAAATAGGGCAAGACCGCAAGACTTATAACGGAAATAAGTAAACTTAGGATAAAAAGACTCGACTAATTTGACATACTCAAACTAGAATACATGACCCATAACGTGCGGAATATCTCTAGACTTATTCTGCTCTAAGTGACTATGAACTAGTCAAAGTTTGAATAATTCAATAACTCTAATAGCATATACATATAGAGTTAGGATCTCTTAAGTTTACAATGTAGTCATAATCTCATAAATGTGTGTAAGGCCGAGCATATTGGAACAAAAACCAAATCGAACAAGAAAATAGAGCCAAACCGGACTGAATCGAACCGAACTAACCATATTCGGTTCGATTTCGGTTCTATATACTAACGGTTTTTGGTTTCAGTTCAGTTCGGTTCGATCGAAAATCGAGTAAAACACACCTAAACCATATAAACCGAACCGAACCAACACAAAACCGAACCGAACCAACCATATTCGGTTTGGTTTCAGTTCTCTATACTAACGGTTTCCAGTTTCAGTAATATTCGATTTCTGTTGGTTTGATTCAGTTTTGAACCGATGTTCAGCCCTAAATGTGTGTTCTCAAGATAAAAGTTGATCAACCTCATAACCTAAAGACTCTATATACACGCTTGTTAAATATCGATATTAGTTAGACTTACATCATTATGTCCTACTACTAAATGTTTCTATTGACCTATATATGTTCTCACATCGTCGTACAATATGTGTCATGCACTAACTCACTTTCTTAATTTGTCTCATTTATTTTTCCACTTTTCATTTTCATAATCATATAAAGATGCAAGTGTAAAAAAGTAAGAGAAAATATAATTTTTCTAGTCGGACAAACCAACGAGTTATGCTTGGCGCGCATGTGGTGTTAACGTGGTTTGATCCCACTAAAGCTTGTACTCGAACTTTGTAATTGTTACCATTAGCTTCTCGCTAGAGTTTGGTTTTTTACAAAATTTATTCGCCGTTAAAAAGTAGTAGTATATGATTTCAGATTTGCAACTTAGGTTTGTAAAAATATTTAAGCTTTCCACATACACTTAACCTAATCAGACATTGCATTAGAACATGAAGAATATTCTATATTATGTATTTACAAATGTTTGTTAGCGGGTCATGATTATATAAAACAATTTGATTAGAGAAAGCTACAAAAAGAAAATAGAACCAAGTGATAAACAAGAGGTCACGGGGTAAAAGGTATTTGTCATTTGTGATTTTAGTCATTAAAATACAAGACTTTACATACATGCAGGTACACATGAATTCTCTTGTTTTGGATTGTAGGAGACAACTTGACAAGCACGAGTGATGACGTATAGCCTATATCTGGGCCACAAGCCCAAATGATAGACATTATTCACACCTAAGCCCACCACGAATGGGCTACCATGACAATGGTATGGGCCGCAGTATTAACGCTTTGGGCTCATGAAGCCCAAAGGCCCAATCCAACCCACTGGGTACACGATAAGGATTATCTATTCAAGGAATAGATATCCTTACCTCGGATAAGCACCACGCGTGCGAAGAGTAAGGAGCAAGAAACACGGTTTCTTAGCCCCTATATATAGAATCATACGATTCTCATTCAAGGTACGACATACAAACCCTAACTCTTTAAGAGAACTCTAAATCGATTACTTACTCTCACGCCGGAGTCTAATCGGGGGAGACAATCCCTCGATAAGCCTAACGGTGTTGTTTTATTTTCTTAGTACGCAGGTAACAAAGTGCTAAGAAGCAAATTGATACGAGAGCAAGAGCCCAATAACCAGGTACGCCCAACTTTTGTATCAACAAGTGGCGCCATCCGTGGGACCCTACTAAGAACTAGAATGACGAAGCATAAGAATTCAAGCCAGCGGACTCCGCAGTCAGAAAAGCGTGACCATCAGAGGAAGAATCAACAAGATCCGACCTCCAGACAAGTTGCTGGTACAACAAGCGCACCTGGTCACCACGAGGCAGGAACAACCCCACCTCGTCTAGCAGTAGAACTGCCTATAAGGACTACCCAAGTCACACCAGTGTCCCCAAGCATTGAGGAACTCCAGCGCACCCTCTTCACCACTCCTCATCAAGCCACACCCGCAGTGAACAACACTGCGACGCCAGGCGCACCTGAACGAAACAGGGTGCCTAATACGGAGGCAGAAATTCTTGCAACAACTGAGGACACACGCGATCTAACTTTGGGAAATTTTGTATCCCAAAATTATGAAACCCTAACCGCCCTCATGCAAGAAGAAGCAGCAAGAAGAGCAAGCGCGGACCTACAAGCCCGACTCAATTTTGGTCCTGAACGCGAACCATCACCACCGCGTCACCCACGAGGAAGACGCGCAGAACGTACCACTATCCATGATAGGTTGGGTACGATATCTGATTCACAATACTCTGGAGACAGCGAGAGGCTCACCAATGTCCACTCCAGACTTGGCAGTCGGGGAATACATGATCGATTAGGGCTTCAACATTCGCCAAGCCAAGGATCTTCCAAGCCTGGGAGTAGGCGGATCCAAGACAGATTGGGGAGAAGAAGATCCCCAAGCAGAGATCCCTCAGGCTCCTCTTCTGAAAGAAGCAGGCGCAAGCGCCGAAAAAGAGACTACCCTTCTTCCAGCGACTCCTCGGACAACGAGGATAAAGAAATAGGACACTGGAAGTCAAGAGGAAGACGTCGCGAGGAGGAGAATGAAGATATGTCTCTCCCATGGCGACGCCAAAAAATTGATGCGTTTACACAGCGCATCAGCGATTACTCAGACCACAAACGCAGGCGCATGCCCGCTAACGTGAAAACATATGATGGAATAGGTGATCCTGACGATCACCTAAAAATTTTCGAGTCAGCCGCAACTATCGAAAATTGGCCACAGCCTGTGTGGTGCCACATGTTTAATTCCACGTTAGTAGGAAACGCGCGCACATGGTTTAGCAAACTCCCACGTAGGAGCATCGGTGGATTTGAGGAATTACGGAAAGCATTCCGCCTCAACTTCACCCAGCGAAAGAAGTGCGCTAAAAACCCTGTGGAGCTAGCAAGAGTGAAACAGCGTCAAGGGGAATCAACCAGCGCTTTTATGGAACGTTTCAAAGATGAGTGCATACAAGTCAAGGCATGTCCTGAAATCCTAAAAATTTCAGGGTTCATGAATGGGATCAATAACCCAGAACTCATCCGGAAGCTTAACGACAAAGTTCCACAGTCTTTTGACGAGTTAACAAAGCGCACTAGATCCTTTATACAAGGAGAAGCAGCAGCTGCGGATAGCAAAAAAGGATATTTAAACTATAGGCAACAAGAACAGTCGCGGAGACAATCCAATGATCAGAACAACAACCGCAGCAGGAATTATCGCAGTGGAAGAGACAACGACAAATATACTCCTCTCACTAAAACTCCGAGAGAAATATTTGTAACAGAAGGTGCGAACTTCCCAAAACCACCACCAATGCGCACCACAGAGGAAAAGCGCCTAGGTAGTGGATACTGCGAGTACCACGGCCAAAAAGGCCATACAACTAACGAGTGTGTCCAACTAAAACAACTAATTGAAAAACTAGTTAGAGAAGGCAGGATGGACCACCTCGTAAAAAACATTAAGGAGGGAAAAGATAAACAGAGAAATGGGGGCAAGAAAGAACCCCTAAAGGAAAAAGCTGATACTATATACATGATACAATCATGGCAACGCAAGATAAAGCAAAAAATCAGCCAAAAATTCTCTCCAGAAAAAGAGATATCCTTCCCTACTATAGCTGCGGACAACGCAGTCGTGGAGCCTCTAACCATTGAAATACATACAGGGGGACATGACATCCACCGCATGTACATTGATGGAGGAGCATCCGCGGATATCATGTACGATCACTGTTTCAAAAGACTGCGACCTGAACTCCAAAGTCAACTGATACCAGCTACAACATCATTAACAGGATTCACAGGAGAAAAGATTTGGCCCATGGGGCAGTTACGCTTGTTGGTGGTCGTAGGAGATGAACAACACTCAACCGCAGCATGGATAAACTTTATGGTAATAAAGTCTCCCTCACCATACAATGGTATCATTGGAAGACCGAGAATATCAACCATGCGCCTGGTACCATCCACAGCGCACGGAATGCTTAAATTCCCAGTGGAAGGGGGAATTGTCACTCTCTATAACACAACAGTACCACCAAGAGAATGCATCGCAGTAACAACCGAAGCAGAGACTATTCCAGAACAGCGCACGGAAAAAACGCCAAATTTAAAAGTCGCCATTCATCCAGATTATCCGGAACAACAAGTTTCGATTGGAGGATCCTTATCTGACAAAGGTAAAGCAGCTGTATGCGCACTATTGCAGAAGAACCTAGACATCTTCGCATGGGAACCAAAGCATATGACCGGAGTACCGCGCTCCATCACAGAACATAAGCTACAAATCCGACAAGGATACCCTCCAATACGACAAAAGAAGCGCGACCAGGCCCCAGATCGTGCAAAGGCTATTCTGGAAGAAGTACACAAGCTAGTGGATGCAGGCATCATGCGCGAAGTATACTATCACGATTGGCTTTCTAACCCAGTTATGGTAAAGAAGAGCGATGGTAGTTGGAGGATGTGCGTGGACTTCACGGATCTCAACAAAGCATGTCCACAAGACAGCTACCCACTGCCAGAGATAGACTGGAAGGTCGAATCCTTGTGCGGATACCCTTTCAAATGCTTCCTAGATGCATATAAAGGGTATCATCAGATCCAGATGGCAGTGGAAGACGAAGAAAAAACAGCTTTCCACACCAGTCAAGGAGTATACTGCTACACAAAAATGCCTTTTGGCCTGAAGAAAGCAGGCGCGACATACCAACGACTGGTAGACACAGCCTTCGAAAAACAAGTAGGCCGCAACTTGGAAGTCTATGTTGACGACCTTGTCATCAAAAGCCATACAGAAGACGAATTGGTGCGCGACATCGAGGAAACATTCCGAACGTTGGGGCGGATAAACATGAAGTTGAATCCCAAGAAGTGCACCTTTGGCGCAACCGAAGGCATGTTCCTCGGATATTTGATAGAACCCGATGGAATCAAACCGTGCCCAGAGAAGACAAAGGCTGTTATTGATCTCCCCTCCCCACGTACACTCAAAGAAGTCCAGTCACTGAATGGAAAGTTAGCAGGGCTGAATCGCTTCTTATCTAAGTCAGCAGACAAATCCCTTCCCCTCTTTAAAACACTCACGAAGTGCACAAAAAAGGGAGACTTTCGCTGGACTAATGAAGCAGAAGAAGCTTTCCAACAACTTAAAAACCATCTGGCATCTCTTCCCAAACTCGTCGCACCGCGACCAGGGGAAGAACTAATCATGTACTTATCGGCAACCCATGGAGCAGTTAGCGCAGTACTATTGACAGACAGAGACTCCGTCCAGACACCCATATATTTTGTAAGCAAAGCCCTAAAGAAAACAGAGGTTAACTACAGTGCTATGGAAAAGTTGGTCTTGGCTCTAGTGTTCGCAGCCAAAAGGCTGCGCAGATACTTTCAAGCGCATCCAATAGCGGTAATCACTGATCAGACAATTAAACAAGTTATCTCTAAGCCTGACACATCAGGACGCTTACAAAAATGGAGTGTACTGCTAAGTGAGTATAACATCTCATACAGGCCGCGCACTGCAATCAAAGGACAAGTCTTAGCCGATTTTATCGTGGAGAAGCCAGATAGCGACAGCCCGACATCTGCAGCTAAAGCAGATTTACAGGAACCTTGGATCCTGTTCACAGATGGGTCTTCATGTGTAGATGGATCAGGCGCAGGCCTTATTCTTACAAATCCAGAAGGTATGGAATTCACCTACGCGCTACGCTTTGAGTTTACAGCCACAAACAATGAGGCAGAATACGAAGCCCTACTAGCCGGACTACGCATCGCAATCCAAATGGGCGTTCGCAACCTAGAAGCAAACGTAGATTCGCGTCTAGTTGCTAACCACGTGCTAGGTGAATACGAAGCCAAGGATGAACACATGATCCAATACCTGGAAAAGACAAAGTCTTTGATCAAGAACTTTGATAGGTTCACAATAAAACAAGTACCTAGAGGAGATAACAGGAAGGCGGACGCACTCAGCAAAATCGCATCCACAAGCTTCGCACACCTCTCAAAACAGGTATTGGTAGAAACCCTTAAAAACAAGTCAATCTTAGATATGGAGATATCAACGGTGATAGAGGAACAAGATCCTAAGTGGATGACACCTATCATCGAATTTATTAGCAAGGGAATCCTACCCCAAGATCATAAAGACGCTCGAAGAATACGGCGCATAGCGCAACGATTTGAATTACGCGATAACGTACTCTATCGACGATCTTTTTTACAGCCATGGCTCAGATGTGTTGGACCCCTTCAAGCAGACTACGTCCTCCGCGAAATTTACGCTGGATCATGTAGTATGCACTCAGGGCCACGATCCGTGATGGCAAGCGCTCTAAGGTCAGGATACTATTGGCCAACAATGCATCGCGATGCACGCGATCTGATAAGAAAGTGCAGCAACTGCCAGGTACATAGGCCTATCCTGCGCCGACCACAACAAGAGCTAACACCAATCACCTCACCATGGCCATTTTACAAATGGGGTATTGACATCGCAGGACCTTTCCTTGTCGCAGCTGGCGGAGTAAAATTCCTCATCGTAGCCATAGATTACTTTACGAAGTGGATCGAAGCAAAAGCGGTGGTGAACATCACGGGCAACCAAGTCAAACGCTTTGTCTGGGACAACATTGTCTGTCGCTTCGGACTACCGGGAGCGATCATATCAGACAACGGCAAACAATTCTGTGATAACCCATTCAAAGATTGGTGCGCACAATTGAACATAACACAACACTTTGCTTCAGTCAAACACCCACAAACCAATGGCCTAGTTGAGCGCGCAAACCGCAATCTAGGCGAAGGAATAAAAGCGCGCCTTGACAGACACAAAGGAAGGTGGGTAGATGAGCTCTCGCATGTCTTGTGGGCACATCGCACACCAATCAAAACCAGTACTGGCGACACGCCATTTTCCCTAGTCTATGGAACAGAAGCCGTCATACCAGCTGAGATAGGAATGCCAACTATACGCACAGCAGAAGTCAACGTCACGACAAATGACGAGGAATGGCGCATAGACTTAGACATACTGGAAGAAAGACGCGAACGCGCAGCTATACGCGAAGCAAAGGCTAAGGCAAAAATGAAGAAGTATTATGATGCAAAAGTCAAACACACTTCATTCAGACCAGGAGACTTTGTTTACCGCGCCAACGATACGAGCCACGCAGAAGACACAGGCAAACTCGGACCTAAATGGGAAGGACCTTACAAGGTCACAGACGCGCTCGGCAACGGCGCATACAAACTGCGCGATATGGAAGGTCACGACCTAGCGCGCACTTGGAACATCTGCAATCTCAAAAGATGTTACTTTTAGGATACGGCCCTTACACAAACACCCTTGCACCCTACGTGGTGCCCAATAAGTGTTTATCTTTCTTTTCTTTTCTAGGAATTGTATTTTCTATTTTTCCAAATAACTTGCAAGTATTAATAAAATGTTATGGTTTCTAGCTAACTCCATAGCGCACTTTACTTTATTGCATATATGTCAATATTGTTTATCTTATATTTCTGCCTACATGGCGTGCATGCACCACTTAAAGACCCACGAAGACATAAAGGATGAGTTAACCTACTAATTCACTCGTTGAATAAGAGGGTTGCAAACCCATCAACATTGGATCACGCATCCTTGCTAAGCGCCTTACTCTCGAGATGTCGAGGTAAGTCTCGCGTGCGCACCCCACGACGGATGCGCATATACCAAGTACACCGTACGAGCTTAGCAATATAACGAGCCAAGACACTTGGTCAAATAATAAAACTTCGCAAACAATGCAAGTATAATTCTTCAAAGTCACGCACTTAAAAGACTTAGTTACAAATTAAGCTTAGCAAACAATGCAAGTATATTTAAGTCACGAACTTAGAACAAAAATGTATCTTATTCCATATTTATTAATAAAAATTACAAGGAAAGATACATAAATATACAAAAAGCCTATACACTATGGCGATGCTCAGGACCCTCCTCCGAGGCGGCAGAACTCCCCGCTTCCTGCGGCTTCCTCAAAGTTATAGCATCCTGCATAGATACGGTCAGAACGCTTATAGGCACGCCATCTAATCTGGGAAGGTGTGCAGCACCGAGGCCACACATCACGGCCTTGCCCTTGATACCCTTCTTCACAGCAACCCTCTGCTCATGTCGCTCTAGCACTTCTTTCAAGGGAATCTCCCTCTTAATTGCAAAGGGTTTGAGAATATCGCGGGGACGCGCGAACACGGGAACTTGAAGCTGCGAAACATCAAGTTTCAGATAGTAATCTGATTCCTCCTCCGCATTATCCCCAAGATGGCGCTGCAATGTCAACCCTGCCATCAGCACATCTATGGGGTCATCTTGATCGCGCTCCAACTTCCCTATGTGCGGCAACTCAAGAACCTTCAGCCCCGCCATTGCTTGCAGCAGCTCATCATAAGCTGTAGGGCTGTACCCAGGGACTTCCGCCAAGTCCTTCTCCAGCAGCTTGGCCTCATGAAGATCCTCCATGGCCTGCAATCGACCACGCGCAATCGCGCAGTGCACCACCTTTCCAAAAGCGTCCACTAGCTCTGCAGACTCTAGTGTGCTCAGGGCTGCCAGGCGCAACCCATGGCTAATCAACCACCTGTATTCACAAAGATAATTTGTGTAAGTAAATGCCACGGCGATAAAGTAATTACAAAGACAAGTAAACAAAAATACATGCGCTCAGCTATAGTAGACATCAAGTGGGGATACAGCTCCTCGTCATACTCTATGCTGAGGGCGCGCAGCTTTTCCTCTTGCACCGCAATCGCCTTCTCGATGCGCCCCTGGAACTCCTGGACGCTGGCATGATGCTCCGCCCTCTTCTCTTCAAGATAGGACACCGACCAGGAAGTTTTAGCCTTTATTTGATCTAGCTTGGCCCTCGCATACCTAAGGTCGGCCAACATGCTCACCTTATCCTCAGCAATCTTTGCCGCATACACCCGCGAGGCCTCCAGCTCCACCTGCGCATTAGCCAATTGCGCACGGAGTCCCGCCAACTCCTCATCCTTCTGGGCAAGAGCACTACTCTCCCCGACATACTTCTCCTTTAGCTGCGCCACCAGCTCAGCTTGGCGCACAGCAGTCGCAGCCAGCTCATCCACCAGCTGCTGCGCCTCCCCACCATCAGCAACCTTGGATTTCCCCTCTCTGTTTTCATTCTGCGGAGAGGAAACCTCATCAACAAAGACTCCATCATCCTTTGCAGCATCATCCCTACAAAAAAAAAAAAAAAAAAATAGCGAATATTACAACAAGTAATATAATAAAAAAGGGAGAGAAAGATGATAAAAATGCACACTTACAGAAACGGAGAAACATCATCAACCTTCAACCGTGTGCCATAAGTAGATGTCTCTTCCGCATTCAACTCCGCGTCCCTGATGACGTGTCGACGCCTCTTCCTGGTGCCACTGCCTCCAGCCTCTCCCTTGCGCTTCATATTTTGCGCAACCTCCTCCCTCAGCACTTCTTCAGGTTTCAGGATCTTGATGCTGTCAGACGACCCCGATCGCACCTCCTCATGCGCCACTTCCACATTTGGCACCACCTCCACAGTGGGCGCCACCTCCGCGTTGGGCGCCACACTCTGGACAGGCGTCACCTGAAGTGGTGGCGTGTCCTCAGGGACCGCCTCAGGCAGGATGGTCAAGCGCCCCTCCGTCGCCTCCAGCAGGGGCTGCTCTCCTTCCCTCAGAGGACGCACCCCTTTGGTTACCTGCTTTGGCTTGTCCAGCTTGACTACCGCGAACAGATCCATCTCTGCGCGCATCAATAAAGCAAGAAAGACAGAAGGGATTAGTAATTAAAAGAGCGAAGACAAGAATAAAAGACTTACAAAGCATGAAGTATAAGGGATGAACACCCACCCCGGCCATCCTCACTTAAGAAAGTGGGAACCTCATCTGCAGCGCCAAAATAAGCGCGGCTCAACCCCACATGTACCAAAAACTCCTCCGGATAGGGGTTAATGGCCAGTGATGTGTGGGAATTGCACCTTGCTTTACCTCTCGAGGGATCTCGAGAAGCTTACAACCCCCACCAGGCAGTGTACCTGATCATTGTAGTATAGTATAGTGACAAGTACCGGGGGATTGATCGTTCAGCTTAGGAATAGTGTCGCTAGGATTAGAAAACCTAATTAATAGTTCTAAAGATGAAAGATGATTATTTTTGTGTTTTTATATTTTATGAAAGCAAGTAAAATCTCGGGTTTTGAAAGAGTGGGCGGAATTAGTTGTTATTCAACTAACCCAAAAACTACTTTATAACTAATTAAACTAATGAAAATGAAATTAAGCTAATATTAAACTAAGGTTGTGAGCAGTATTTGGAGAAGTTGTGTTTACTTAGACTTCATTACTCCCTAGATATCTTTTACATGTCAATTACTTGTTACACTTGTATGGATGACGGATTGTATTCCTTAATACCATTCGTGGGGTGGCATACATAACTCCCCAACTCTATGAGCTCTTATCTCCTCCTACACCATGACCCAACACAACTATAGGGATTGTAAACAGTGGCTCATGCATTAAATACAACCAATAAAGAACTAGTACGCCTCGGTTCATGCTTCTTAAGACGTTCAAGCATGTTACCATTTGGAGATCTGCCAGTTTTCTTAAGCCTAACATATAATATCATTCATCCAAGAACAAGAATAGACAAGTAATCAACACATAATCAACATCCAGGTTTCATTAGATCTAAGCAAACACAAAAGAAATCTAGCCTAGCATAGTAGAATTAAGATAAGAGCAAAAGATAAACAACCAACACATAGACATATTGATTGAATTAAGAGTATACTTATCTCAATTACAATGCAAGGTCTCAAGGGTTTGGAACCCTTGAAAAACCTGTAAAAGAGGCACCAAAATCGTCTTTAGGGTTTCACCAAAACTTCTCTCCTCTTTTTTTAATGAAAAAACTAGAAAACTATATATAGGAAAATCGTCCTGACGGCGTCAAGAGTAAAATCTGACGCCGTCAACTCGCCGCCATACACTTCCTCGGACGCCCTAGATCCAATTGTGACGGCCTATGTGACGCCGTCACCACCTACGGTAAATTAATCTTGGCCACTTTGACGCCGTCATCTCTCCATCTGACGCCGTCACCAGCTACGGTAAAATATTCATCTTGTCTGACGCCGTCAAGAGCAAACCCTTGACGCCGTCACCTTGTATTTCCAGCTTGAATTTTTGGTACTTTGTCGTTTTCTTCACTTTATGCTCCAAAAACGTCCAAAATAGCCTCTTTTCCAGAATTCACTCTCCAAACACCTAAAATCACAAAAGGAACGATTTAGGGCAATATTTGATCAAATAAAGTCGGATTCGGGCTTAAATGACCCCCTAAAAATGGATCATTTTTCGCCTCATCAGCCAGTCGATTGGCATCTAGAGTTTGCGCGTGAGCAAGCCTGTAGGAACCGGGTGCGGGGCGCCCATCCCTTGGTAAGGATTCCTAAGTATAAAACTCAAAAGGGGAGGGAAAGACTACGTCATCCACCCAAAAGAAGTACTCCCTCCAATTCTTGAGGGCGTCAACTTTCTCCGTATAACACTGAAGCGCCCCCTGGCGCTTCGCAAAAGAAACCCAACCATTTGACCACGTCGTGTGGTAAAAGGAACGGAACAAGGCCACGGTTGGTTCTATCGCAAGTAAACGGCAGTTTACTTCAAAATTCGACACCTTCGCCTCACCTATACAGTGCAGCTGAGAGATGTGAAGACGATAGTGATTGAGCAAATCGCTTAGAAAAATAGATATGGGTACGCGGTAATTCGCGTACTCAAAAAATTTCGTGTATAACCCTATCTTACCTTCGGGGAAGTAAGCTATACACGCGTCGACATCTGGAGCCTCTGGACGTACATCCAAAGGCACGAAATAGTCGGAAGCAAACTGGGTAACGTCCTCAATGGACATCACGGAGCGAAAATCCTCCAATTGAGCAACCATTTTCATTTGAAAACTAAGTGGGACGCACACAAATTACCTAGGAAAGTGAAGTAGTTTCTTTGCAAAAAACGCACTCAAAGAAGGTGAATAGTGATTAGCGTGTGTTTTACTGTGTGATTGTAAAAAAGGGGGGCGGTGACTCTTATATAGGGTGGTAAAAACCCTAAATCCTATCCACGTGAAACCCACTCACAGCAAACGTATGGCTAGAAGTTGAACGGGTACATGCACTTTTTCCCGAATTCCAAGGGCTACGTGGACACCACCCCCGATTTTCGAGGCATCCATTTTGAAATTATTATTAGGTAGGTGCATTGCACCTACAAAAAAGGCGGTAATATTTGTTCGATCTCCCGCCACGCTTACCGCTGATGGTATTAAGTCTAGTACCCACGGCTACGAGCCGCGCACACTAGACTGGGGGACATGATGACGTATAGCCTATATCTGGGCCACAAGCCCAAATGATAGACATTACTTACACCCAAGCCCACCACGAATGGGCTACCATGACAATGGTATGGGCCGCAGTATTAACGCTTTGGGCTCATGAAGCCCAAAGGCCCAATCCAACCCACTGGGTACACGATAAGGATTATCTATTCAAGGAATAGATATCCTTACCTCAGATAAGCACCATGCGTGCGAAGAGTAAGGAGCAAGAAACACGGTTTCTTAGCCCCTATATATAGAATCATACGATTCTCATTCAAGGTACAACATACAAACCCTAACTCTTTAAGAGAACCCTAAATCGATTACTTACTCTCACGCCGGAGCCTAATCGGGGGAGACAATCCCTCGATAAGTCTAACGGTGTTGTTTTATTTTCTTAGTACTCAGGTAACAAAGTGCTAAGAAGCAAATTGATACGAGAGCAAGAGCCCAATAACCAGGTACACCCAACTTTTGTATCAACAACGAGGTTGATCAAGTATGATGTCACAGACGAGATATTCCGAACTTTTTACCGGCTAATTTACGAGGATTGAGTTCTTAGATATAAGATACAAACCGGATAAAGTTTTCTTTTCTCTGATAAAATTGATGTGACCAAATCAGAGTTGTTTGTGAATTAAACATAAAATATCTCATATGTTGGTTATAATAATTGCAAATCCTTTACCTCTAGTGATGATTTTTGTAATATTATAAGCTACTCTCTCCGTTTCAAATTTATTATCCACTATTGACTTTTTTAGCATTTCTTTTTCAACTTTAACCTTAAATATTTTGTGGGTGTTAAATAATATTTGATGCAAAATATATAAATGGATTAGGTTTTAAGTATACTTTTTAATGGTATAATTTTTCATCAAGTATTATATAACAAAAAAATATATATATATGGTCAAAATTGAACTAGTTTGATTTTGAAAATTCAAAGTGGACAATAAATTTGAGACGAATGGAGTATTTGATGTGTAGGCAATTAACAACATACTTCGAAAACAAATCTACAAAGTTGGACTTAATTAGGCCTTGTTTCTTTTTTATCTTATAACATCTTAATGACCACTTTCATGTATATATATATATATATATATATATATATATATATATATATATATATATATATATATATATATATATATATATATATATAGGCCCACAAATCTTTTGTATAATAAAACAAAACCATTAGTGGGTACTTTGGTATTTCGGAAAAAATAATATTTCTATATTAGGTAATATTTTAATTATTATTTTTTAATTTAAAATTTTAAAAATTTGTTTTGTTGATACACTATACAAATAGAATATAAATACAAAAAAAATATAGATAAGATAATACTATACAAGTATAAGATATATAAAAAAAAATATTGATAAGATGCAACTACCAACAGGATTAAAATTTTTAAATGATTATCTTTAATAATAAACAAATATAATTAAAAATCATAAATCAAACAAAAAAAATTAAATTATTTGTATTTTAAAAAATTAAAATATATTATTAAAAAAATTAAAAACCCGCACGTGCACGTGTATTATAACTAGTTTCTATTACATTTTGTCACTAGAGTGGGAAAATTGCATTACTCCCCAATAAGTGATACTAAGAGAAGGGTGACCCACACTTTTTATGAACCTCTATATCCATTATCCAAAGGAAAAAAAAAAAAAAAAAACTCCCTAGTGTGGTTCATGATAGGTCAAACACATTTAACTAGATAGGTCATTTTCGAGCTGCTAACAAATACTCCGTAAATCCTAACCCATTGACAATATCCTTGTTCTACTACATCGGCTTCCAAAATATTTACTCGTAAAGACAAACATGTAATTAAATCGCCCGTGTAAGTTAAGTAAGCTAAACATATTTAGCTTTGTTGACATAAATTAATGCCTAAAAACATTATTAACATGTTACCAATATCTCTATGTTTTGATTATCACAAAATATAAACTCATAGAACTAAAACTTGTGACATAAACAAGTATTTAGTGATTAATAGTTTTCTTTACATCCAAATCACTTAAGGTATGAATAAACAAAGTGTTTAGTGCAATCTATGATCAAAGGGGTATTTAATTAACTAATGCAAAGTTTATTTAATTATATAAACATATTATATATTTTTGAAAAACACTTTTGATAATAAAAAAAAATGTTTTATTCATACTAAATATATGAATTCAAATTTTTAACCAAAAACAGTTAGTTTTTCACCAAATAAACTTTCCCCACTAAAAGACAAAGAATCTGGCCGTTTCAGCTGAGCGGCCCCCTTAATTATAAAGGGCGGTCCCCTTAATTTTAAGGGGGCCGGCCATGATTTAAGGGGACCGGCCACGCTCCTCTGTCAGATTCTTTTGCCTATAAATATCACCTTAAACCTGGATTTTTTCCTTACCTTTTGCACTCCTAAACTTTCTGTTCTAGATCCCCATTTCTATTCTCTAAATCCTTTGATCATAAATACATAATCCTTTGTTTCAAAGTGATTCTTACATCATCCTCTCAAGTGCAAGAGAAGAATACTTCTATCCTCCAAGACAAGAAGTATTACAACTTGTTGTGACCTCCACATCCAAGTTGTTGGTGCATCATCAAGAATATTTACATATATCTTTGTGTAGTGTGTTGTGAATATTTGATTGTAGATAGTTGTGTTAGGAATATAGATTGTGTGATTGGCTAGTAGATTGTAGTGAAGATAATTGGTGTGTAGAAGATAGGTGTGAACTAGATTGTAGTAAAGATAGTTGGTGTGAAGTAGTTGTGAAGATAGGTGTGTAGTAGATTGGTGTGAAGTAGTTGTGAAGATAGGTGTGTAGTAGATTGGTGTGAAGTAGTTGTGAAGAAGGTGTGATTTCGTTGTGACGAAGCTTTGGTGTGTAAGTGGTGTGTATATTGGTGTGTAAGGTTTCTCCGCCATAAGGAGCTTGTTGACATAGTGAAGAAAACTCTCGAGTAGGTGACTCGAGGAGTGGAGTAGGGCAAGGAAGGTGTCCTTGTAGCCGAACCACTATAAATCCTTTGTCTCGCGGTTAGATCTTTCCATATCTTACTTATTATCTTGCTTATATCGTTATTACATTTGTAGACGTAGACGTATATATATAGTTGCTCATATAGTGCTAGTATTGATTTTACTTAAAGATCAAACGAAAGTTTCATTCACAAAACAAAGTTTTTACAATCAAACTAAAAAGGTTACATACGTATAATTGATCATTTCGATCAAGTATAGTTTTTATACAAAATATAACTAAGGATTATAAAATAAACGATTACGTACTTATCTCTCGTATATAGCTATAATTGTTTATATTATGCATGTGTTGATTTCACATACTTAGCTTACATTATTATTATTGTTCATACTTAGATATACTTGTTCATATTGTTCAAGATTTGAGTTCACATAAGATTGAATCAAAGTTTTAAAAGCAAACAAGTTTTTAAAACTAAACTAAGTTTCATAATAAAATTAAAAAGACGTAAAACTATTCAACCCCCCCTTCTAGTTTTCTACAAGCTTAAGTCTAAATTTTTTAATATGTCTAAAATTTTTAACATGTCCAACTATACAAATCATGTTTTCTTTATAATCGCTGTTTTTAACTTTTTGAATGACTAACTTGTGGGATTTGTATCAAATGACTTGTGTCTCAGTGGTACCTCACGTTGTATGAGAAGCCCATTTACTAAAATAGTTATGGGTTCATGTTTTGCTTAAGACACACGAGATAAATTTGTGATTGTGATGTATATATTATAAGAGCATGTGGTATGGTAAAGTTTTGTTTTAGGCGGTTGTGACGTGGAAGATGATGTGTCGCTCGCCGTTTAAGTTCACCACACTACAACCCTTAGCCGTTTAGGTTCGTTTGGAGTTGGTTCGTTGCAGTGAACCAAATGAAGACAAACAACTTTTGCAGAATGAAGAGGTTTTAATTTAGTTGGAAAATGAAAAAGAAAATAAAATTGGGAGTGGTGGGGCGTAAATGAAAAAAATTGTTGTGGTTTATGATAGTTGGGTGGTTTTAATATGGTTGTGTTAAGATGATGTGACACCAAATGAGAATCAAATGAACAAAAAATGAACATTATCACACCTTATTCTCTAAGATAGTTAAGGTGCCGTTTAGTTGTAGAAAATCTTTCCTCTTTTACCGTTTCTAAATTCTTTGAGAAAAGAATGGTTTTTCTTCTCTGGAGAAGAGTTGAGAATTTTGAAAACTCGTTTAGTTAGAGTTATTTTTTATTTTTTTTTAAATGTTAAGAAGATTACCTCAAATTGCAACGGTTGCGGCGACGGCGGGCGGTGGCGACGACAGTCGGTCGTGGAGGATAACACGAAAGATTAGGGATAGAATAGTGTACGTTTTTTTGTTTTTTTTTTTTTTTTTTTTTTTTTTTTTTTTTTTTTTTTTTTAGTTTAGAAAGAAAAAAAGTGAAAATGATAGAATGGGCTTTTCAATTTCTTAGTTAAAGAGCCTGTTTGACAGGGCTTTTTGGAGGAACAATTAGCTTTTTGTTACAAAAATAATATCTTCTAAAATAATAGCTCCGTTTCGATACATTAACTTTGAACTTTTATTTCAAACAAATAGCTCCTAAATAAAAAGATGGCCAATGAAGCTTTTTAAACATCTTTGAGCTATTAAAACTTTAAATTACTGATATACCCTCCAAACATTTTTTTTATAATTATAGATATGTCATTTTATGTCATTTTACATCTCATAATTATATTTAACAGCTAACTTACCAAACACTTTTATTAAAAAAAATGATACAGCTTGTAGCTCATGTTAACAACTTTGCAATTTACAGCTTACAATTTACAGATTACAGCTAATTTTGCCAAACATACCCAAAATTTAGAAAATTAAAATTTCATTTTTAATTTTAAAAAAAAATGTCACTAAATGAATTTTCAATTTTTTTATTTACATAAAAATTTTTTAAAAAAATAAAATATTTTTCACCAACTAAACGCACCATAATTTTCTTTATAAAAGTAAAATGCAAATGGCTATTTAGCCGTCCGTGTCTATGTTGTGGTTGGTTGGCGAGTACGGTAAGTTCATTCCGCATTTTCATAGAAACCCGTGTTTTTGTTGGTTTCATGTGACTCCAAATTCCAAAAAAGAGCCTCAATTGGGCAGCCTTTTTATACTTTAGCAGGACCATTATTTTATTTTTCCTAAATTATTCATCATTAAAAAATACATATAAAAGAACGTCACTAAAACATAAAAGATTGAAAAGTGTCGAATTAACTAGATTATAAAGTTAGAAGTTGTTAGAAAAAGGAAATTGTTAGAGTATGTGTGGTTCGTCATTCGTCAATATATCGCTCATGAGTAGTTCATGGTTCCAATCATATACGACTTTTTTGCTTGTGATATCTTTTGATAAAAAAGAAAAAAAATTGTGATTGTTAGCTGCCCCAAAAAACGGATGGGTATTGGTGGAAATAAATATGATGCTAATATGACGTTGATCATCGTTAATTATCATTTACATATAGCTCAGTTTCTCCCAAAATTCAAGTCTTCTTGAAATTTAGAGCCTGAAAGGTTAAAATTAACATGGGGTCAGGGTGTTCCCGCTAATCTACATTTTTTTTTTTTTTTTTTTGGAATGCACAACTCAAAAACATCATCTCAATGGTTCCCTTACGAATCACGACCCCTTATGCCCACCACGCACGGTGTTTACCTTCCCTGCGTGCACCACTTCCGTTGTCAAGTTTATGTATATGGTTCAAACTATTTTTTAAGATTTACGGAGTAAATATGTTACAATTTTGTTCAAGATTTAATTACATTTGGAAAGCTAAGGCTCTATCAATTGGTGGGAGGCTTACGCTTGTGAAATCAATTCTTGGTAGTCTTCCAATATATTACCTTTCCTTATTCAAAGCTCCGAAAAAGGTTATCAATCTCCTCGAATCCATTAGATGTCGATTCTTTTGGGGATTCAAAGATGATCAACGAGGTATTTCTTGGGTGAAATGGAATAGTATCCTTTTAAAGCCAAGCATGGGTGGTTTGGGAGTTGGTAGCCTTCTCGCCAAGAATCTTAGTCTTCTCGGAAAATGGAAATGGCGCTTCCTCACGGAGAAGGAAGCCCTTTGGCGAATGATCATTCAGAAGTTTTATGGGGATTCTGGTGGCTTCGGGTCTTTGACAGGTTTTTCTGGACCCAATGGCATTTGGTGCGATATTATAAAGGCTATGGATGATATAGAAATCATTGATCCCACTTTTAAACAGTCTTTTCATATAAAAGTTTCAAATGGAGCTAATGTGTCGTTTTGGAAAGACACGTGGTGTGAAAATGGGATTCGGTTAATGGACTTATTTCCTAGGTTGTACGCTCTTGATTCCTTCCAAGATTGTAAGCTTGTTGATCGATGGCATCTTGTTGACGGCTCTTGGTGTGGAAAATGGGATTGGAGACGCCCGCCTCGTGGCAGGGCTATTGGCGATGTTATGGACTTAGTTTCTACAATTGGTAACCTCTCTCTATCCACAACCTCTACCGACAGATGGGCGTGGTCTAAAGACGCATCTGGTGTCTATAAGGTTAGTATTCTTTCGAATATTATTCAATCCATTTCACTCGCTGCCTGCAGTCTTGGTGTTCACCACAAATGGAACTCGTGGATTCCTCGAAAGGTTAACATATGTGTCTGGAGAGGCTCTTTAAATAGGCTTCCCACTCGTATTAATCTTTCCTCTCGTGGGGTTCCAGTGGCGACAACTTTATGCCCTTTTTGCAATAATGAGGAGGAAGATTTAGACCATTGTCTTATAAACTGCCCTCGTGTGTTGCCTATATGGAAAAAAGTTTGGAGTTGGTGGCAGTTACCTCCTCCCTATACTTTCCCATCGTTTGATATCAAGGATATTGCTTTGGGTACGTTTACTTCGAATACATGCTCGTTGTCTAACAAGGCCATTCATGGTGTGTTCCAAAGCACTTTGTGGGCAATATGGAAATGGAGGAATAAAGTCATTAATGCTCAACAGGATCGTGTCGATAGCATCAAAGAGGAGGATATTTTTCCTTCCATTCAGAGGATATCCAAGATTTGGATTTCTGCTCGTGCTTCTTCCAGACCCGCTAATTGGAATTGTTGGATATCCCGCCCTTTTGATTTGTTTACTCTCGTGTAATCTTGGTTCTCATGCTTTTGGTTTGGTGCTATAACTTTTAGCATCTGTTCTTAGTTTCTGTTTTGGTTTTTTGTATATTTCTTGTATCCTTTTGGCTTCCTCTTTGAAGCCTCTTCTAATAAAAATTTTAGCCTTTCAAAAAAAAAAAACAATAACCAATCTATAACTTAACGGCTGCTAAACGGCCTAAACCCCTTTCATTGGTTTTTAACTCTTATTTCCAAGCCCATGGGCCAAAGTGGTGTCATTGGATTGGCCCATTGTCACATGCAAACATCACTCAGATGTTTCTTTCCAAAAAACAAAGTCAAGAATTAACAAAAGTATCACAATCATTAAGTCTTCTATGTTACATTGAGATTAAAACTGGCTTAGTTATACTAATACCAAATATTGTGGTTCAGTCTAGAATACCTTCAAACACAAGCAAATTTTAAAAACATATGATACTTAATGACAAGTAGTGTTCCACATCTGAAGCACTTGGTATCCCAAAGTTAAGATGATGGGTTAGACTTACTAAAGTTAAAATGATTTTTCATAAAAAAGATTTCTATTTATGTCTTATAAATTCCTTTTGATGATTTGTTATTTCCAAATGAATCATTATCTTGTAAAACTGTAACAAGCTAAGACATTATCTTAACAAAAATAACTTTGGTCAAAACTTCTGAATTAATGAGCTGAGCTGGATTGGAGCTAGAGCTGAAGCTTATATTATAAGTTGTAAATTAGAGGTTACATTTTTATAAAGTTGTTTGATGAATTAGTTAGAGTTGAAACTTATTATGTAAGATCACATAAAAAAATATGAAGTTAAATTGCAATAAATCTCCATCTTTTGCGTGATAAATCAATATATTTTGAAGGGTATTTAAGTAATTCTATTAACTATAAGACCGCATAAGTCCATTTTAGCTGACATGGGCTTATGAAAGTTTATGATTTATAAAAGCTTATTTTATAAGCTAACTTATTTTTAATAACTCAAGCCCCTATAAACTCCCGATAAGCCCCGCGCCAAACACAGATTCGCAAATATTCGAGCAACAAATATCAAAGTGAAAAATCAACAAAACTTAAGGGACCAAATGCATAAAAAAGCAAACAAATAAAGGGTTTACTCAGGTTCCACATTCTTCTCCCCAAACACATTTCAACAAACAACCTCAACCCATCCGTACAACAACAAAGCCGACCAACGAGGTATAAACCTTAAATCCAATCATCGTTTATATATTTCTTCAACTTATTTGACTGTTTTAGTTTCTTTGTTTCTTAAACTTATTTACTAGGGTGATTATAAGTGAATTTGAAGTTATTATTGATTTGTTTATATATATAGTTTTGGGGATCTTGTGAAACGATAGATGATTTTAGATCATGATCTGAGATAATAATGAAAGTTTTGGTTTGGTTTAAGTTTTGTTACTGTTTTGGTATAGTATAGGGTTTGTTATTTATAAATTAAGGGGGTGTTTGTTTCGCCTTATATAGCCGGCTTACGCCTTATTTGGTTCTGGGCTTATGTTACATAAGCTCACTTTTTGTGGCCTATTTTGAAAACCTTTCGGCTTATGTAAGCTTATTATGACATAATAAGCTTATATATATTTAAGCCGAAAAGTTTCAAAATAAGCCAGAAAAAAGTGAGCTTATGAAACATAAGCCCAAAACCAAATAAGCCATAAGCTGGCTATATAAGCCGAAACAAACACCCCCTTAATGGCCTAGTGGTAAGGCGCTTGAGGTCAAGGGATTAAACCTCACTAGGTACACATTTGGGGGGTGGCAAGGGAAAGGGTCGGAAATGGTCACCGTAGTTAGGCTGCATACATGTGTGTCAAAGAGTTGGTCTTCCTGGGTAATATGAACATGGAAAACCTCGTTTGTGTACATGTATGATTTTTAGTGTTATGGTTTATTATTATATATATTTTAGCTAAGTTTGAAAAGTAACGTACTTTGTTTGAGAATATATATTATCAAACATGCTACTTAGTTGGAGATCTTCAAATAGGATATTAAGAAAGATAAGCCACAAAATCACGTTAAAGTCCTAAAGTAATTCAGAATTAAAGAATCGATCACTCTTTTTTGTAATTTTGAAGTTTAAACTGTAGCTTGAGTTGAGTGATTGATATTCGTATTTCGTCACGTGGGTGGAGGACCATTCATAATAAATTGCTTGTGTTGTATCAATTGAACGGAATCAACGAGTTAAGTTATATTACACCACGAGAATGCCTGAATGTGGTGTGATATTTGACTACAGCTACGTCACACTCGCCAAACTAGATGTAAACTTAAGTTGGGTTGCCTCGATCCCATCTTCTTGTACTGGATTTTTCCGCATTTTTCGTAGGCATTGACATGGGCGTTACGTGACCGCGTATGTGAGTAAACTACTCTGAAAATGGCGGTGTCATTATTTTGTTTAGTTTGCAAACTATAGTGGCGGTGCAATTGTGGAGAAGTTTACTCGAAATAAATTGTTACTAATCAACCATATGAATGATCTAAAAAGGTGTGGAAAAGCCTGTTACAGGGTGATCGGACTGATGCATCCCATTTGAAGTTAGCAAAAGTTTTAATGTGTTTGATGTAACATTTGGTTAACATTACCACACATCTAGGGCATTGTTGTGGTGGTAACTTGCTCATTAATACTTTTCAGTTTTTGAAATACAAGCATTTTCTTGGCCTTTTGGGGATAGTCCTTCATCCCAATGCGATGAAAGAGGGGAACCAAGTGTTCACGTGATGGTTTGAGCTCAAATCGAGTAATTTTATACTTTTTAAGTTGAATATTAAGATGTTGAAGTAATTTATGGCATCTCGCTTTAGATATCCAACTGAATTGGTGGGTTGGAGATGTATATGTACTCAGGAATTAAGAGTTATGCTATATGAAATAGCTTTGAAACCCAAATTGTTGTATGGCCTGCTTATAACTTGACTTACCAAACTTTAGTCTTTGTTTGAATACTCTACTATTATCTATATTAAATTCGAGTATCCAAGTGTCACTCTATATTGAGTTACTTGCACATGATGTATGTTAACTCTTATGTTAATAATAACACTCTTTTTTTCGAGTAAGTTTTGGTTGCTACTTAATTGAGGCTGAAAATAGAGGAGGCGAGTTTACGAAGTTTTATAATAGGAAAGGAAATTCGTTGCCTAAAACCTTGTCATAAGAAAGCTTTCTAAGATCCTTCCTACATATTTTACTAAGAGTGGTTTAAGGTTAACTTTCAGCTGTCATGTAACATGACCTGATTCTTGTAAGATACTAAGAACCAAGCTAAATTACAAAATTTTATATGCTTCCGTGATCTGTTATTCTGCATTATGGAAATTTTGTCAAACTCTAGCACCACTATTAAGAATATGTTGGCGATTCTGTGTTATAAAAGCTTGTATATAAGGTGGCTCCCTTATTGTGCTATTAGCCTTTGTTTAGTGAATATGTTGGTGATTTGTATATTCAGATAACTTAGTGCTGGCTAAAGTTGATAAGAGTGAGAGTGTCAAATTCTTTGGTGCGAAGGGTCGACCCTCAAGATTAGATCAGTCTGTTTGTTGAATAATTTTGCTGTGTTTTCTCTAAATATCATACACGAATTTGAGTCTAAAAGTGAATCTAGAAATAGTTCTTACAAGGGTTCAAACTGGACTTTGGTTTATATAGTACCCCAAATTTTATTAATATATCTTCCTGATAGGAATAACACTATTTGTTTAAGCGGAAAATATGACATGCATTTGTTCCTTATGGGACTTAACAGCAACCGTTTGTTTGTGGGGGCACCTTTGGCCTACGGTAGTTGGAATTTGATAGCTACAAGAAAATCACTAGAACAAATGATAATCATGTTGGAGTATTGCATTTTACTAGTTATCGTTTCAATATCATTTCACAATCTATTCACTCTTGTTGACAGATGGGAACCCCAGAAACTTCTCGTGAACCATGTCCAGACCGTATACTAGACGACATTGGTGGAGCCTTTGGCATGGGTGCAGTCGGTGGTGCAGCTTTCCACTTTCTCAAAGGAACCTACAACTCACCCAAAGGTGAGCGTTTCATTGGTGGGACCCAAGCAGTACGAATGAATGCACCTCGTGTGGGAGGCAGTTTTGCCGTCTGGGGTGGTCTTTTCTCTACTTTTGATTGCACAATGGTTTACGTCCGCCAGAAAGAAGACCCTTGGAACTCGATCATAGCTGGTGCTGCAACTGGTGGGTTTCTCTCGATGCGTCAGGGACTTGGTCCAGCTTCTCGGTCCGCAATCTTTGGTGGGGTTTTACTTGCTATGATAGAAGGTGCTGGAATTATGCTGAATAAGCTCATGAGTGCTCCACAAAATCTTCCTCCAATGGAAGAAGCTCCCCCGAACATGGCACCAATTCCAATGGGACATCAAGTGAACTTGGATGGTTTGCCATCCTCATCCTCATCAACGACATCAGATTCACCGTCATGGTTTGGAGGGTTGTTTGGTGGCGGGAAGCAGACAGAAGCAGGACCAAGTAACAGTGGCAAGACACAGGTTTTGGAGAGCTTTGATGCTCCAAGCCCGCCTTCATTTGAATACAAATGAACGGTTATGACTGTTCTCGTGACAAATTCGAGACTCTTTTTTGTAGTAGTATGAAATTTTAGAATGATATAAGAAGTTATATAAGTTTATGTCACGTATCCGTTTGTTTATGTGATTCAACAGGTTTAAGTACTTACTCTGGAGCTTGTTCTTGTGATTGCATTTAAATTCGTTTGATTTTAACTGTATGTTACTTACAGAATGGAATAAGGTAACACAAGGATGCGAGTTGATATTTTTACTTGCAACAGATAAGAATTTTTAGTTGTTTAGGTTTATTTTCGCATACTTTTTGTTATGAAAGTTTGTTTCGGCTTTTTTATAACTTTTTGGATTTCGGGAGATGCCTGAGAGCACCCGTAATGCATGTTCATATGATAAGTTTATGGTGACATCTGCTGTGACATTGGGCGAGATTATAAAAACTAGTGGTTTATAAGAAGCTGATATCGGCTTAAATAAGGATTTTGTGTAAAGTAGAAGTAAAATGAGTAGTTGGGTTTTAATAGAAAGAAACATGGACATTTTACATGTACAAGAAAAGAAGAAACTAGAATGATTTGGTAGTATTGGTTTGAACTGATGATGATCTCGATATAATATACTAATCTTATACATGTCAATTTAGTAAGTTATTGATATTTGAAGACATGTTGATGATATTTTATGGATTTGTCATGAACAAGATAAGCTCTAGAGTGTTTGAAGGCTAAGTGACAGATCTTTGTATGATTCCTTGCAAGTTGCAGCATAACTTTTGGTGCAAAAAATAAAGTTTATACCAACTCTTGTAAGGGTGTTTGGTTAATAGACACGAATTTTAAATTAGGGGTGTGCATCGGGCCGGAACCCGACCCGTCCCGACGAAGCCCGAATCCCGACAAGCTTGAAAATCCTAACCGAATCCCGACCCGAGTCTAGCCCGAATCGTCCCGAGTCCCGAACGAAACCGATTTGTATGGTTTTTCTTTGTAATCCCGACTTCGTCCTGACTCCCGACCCGATTCCCGACAAGCTGAAAAACCCAAACCGAGTCCTGACCCGAATATGGTCAGTTTGGGATTCGGGACGTCTCAGGATCGGGATGGTTTTCGGGTGTCGGTCGGGTTTGCTCAACCCTATTTTAAATCGTGGAATGAAACCTACAAGATTAACTTGGTGATGCCACGAACCCGCTTTCCGATCGCAATACAAACACAATCTTGCCATGGTCTCGTAGATGAAGATCCATACTATTTTATAAAAGGTTTGGGAGTTTCTAAATAAGAAAGTTTTGAAATTTTTAAGACCCAAAACATTTCTTTAACAGGAAATCTCTAGTACATTATAAAAAATAAAATATTTTAAATTATAATAACTAAATATTAATCCAACCCATTTAGAAAAATTGTAAAAGTTCATGAGTGTTTTATTTTAACAGTCCATACTTGTAATAGCCCATTAAAAGCTTCTAACATCTCATTAAAATCGAACTTTAACTTTTAAGGCTTTAAGCAACCTACTTGCACATATAAGCCTATTATACATAAATGATCAAACACATAAAAACACACGCAATATAATTGATATTTCACTTATATTTCTTTACTCTCAAAACACACCAATCTCCACCTTACTCCATCCCCACCGCCCTCTGCCGCCATCATCAACAGTATCGTCACCATTTAATCAACGGGTACCCGCAGCTGCATTGCGCGGTACCCTTTCTAGTGTAGTACAAATGGCAACTAACGCAAAATTTATAGTGCCAAGTTGTCTATTGGATATGTATGCTATTCACTTAATTGTCTTGTGAAATAAAAACACCACAATTGTTTTTTCTTTGCTGAACCAATGACACGTTTCACACAATTTGATTATATGAACCACACCATCCAAGGCATCATCGATAAGGTCTATGTTGTTCTCGCTATAGTTAGACTACATATAGTTCAAATATTACTAGTATTAGATATACATATTTGGGATGGTCCGGAAAATGGTCAAAGGAATACCCTAGTTAAACCACATACGTATACGTATGAGCCAATGACTCGCTCTTGTCCCGTGTATCTTGAACAAAGAAAACCTCATCCATTTACCCGTTTAACTTCATTTATATAAACCAGAGTTACGTTTTATGAGACTGGATGGATCACACTTTTTATCTCATGAGACTGGATGGATCATGCCTTTTATCCCCCATTTAGTTTGTTAAGCACATAAATATCATTATCTTATCACAATTTTAGCTGTAAAACAATGCAATGATTTTTATAGTTTTAAAAACTTTTATGTATACACAAAGTTTCAGTGAGGCAGCATGCAACACTGAAAATGATACAATTTTTAAAAAGGTTAAAAACAAATTAGGTGGGACACCAAACCAATGATTTTCAAAGGTTATATGATTTAAAAAGAGGATAGAGTCATAGAACTAAAACTATGAAAAGAGGTACATCCAAATACTCTCATCCACTTGTTTCTCTTTCTTGGGACAACAAGAATAAAGCTTAAAATAATTAGATCTTGGACTCTTTTCTTTTCCATCTATTTCAATAAAAATGTGTTTTCGTAAACATGATTTTGTAATGTAAGTTTGTTTAGTTATTTGATTGGTAATAAACTAATAATCTCTAAGTTAGATGAAGGTGCAATCACTATAAAACCTTGACTAAATTTAATAGACAAAAGAAAAAAAAAATGTAACTAACTTGTCACTTTTTGCTTTGTTGTGTGGTTATCTTATAACTATTTTACCCCTAACCGTTAATAGGGGTGTTGATAAACGGAAGGTTAAATGATTATAAAATACACACAATAGACAAATTCAAAAATAATAAGAAAAAATAAAAATAATTACATTACATAACAAAGTAAGAAAATATAAGTTTATATAATCAGCTGAAAGTAAAATTGTTTCCGACTTAACGAGAATCTATTGATGTCGAGTGTGCTAGCAAGCATGCGTACGTAGTCGTGTAGTCTTCTTAAGTTTGAGTATAAGTATGACTATTTACCTTAAAATCATTTTATACTTTGTTCTGACTCTGACAAAACTAAGTATTGTTGGTTGTGTATAAATGGTAAACTTAGTAATTTTCATGTCGATAAAAATTCCTTAACTTAAAATGAATAATGTCAATGGTCAACACCGAATATCTGTATTAGGACCATCTTAGCCGAAAGCAAGAATAAGTACTTGTTCTCTACTTTCGAGCACCATGGAACATATAGAACTATGATCATCTTGTTTCAACACAATAAAGATATCATAAGTCACTTTATACGCCATTCACATAAGTCAGTGAATGTTTAGTCATCATCAATAAAAGAAATTAAAATATCATTTACAAAAGTTACTCTTGTAGATAAAAGAAGATAAAGCACGAATCAAACAAATATTCAGCGCAATTTTTAAAAGAGTGCAATCGATGTCATTGTACAAAGTCATGCTTAACGAGAGTCACAAAATTTAATGCACTTCTATTTTACATATACATAATATGAGACTTGAGTTTAATTCGTTCATCAATTACTAACAATATGTATTATGTATGTTTAAGGGCTTTTCTGTGATGATTGCACGAAACCATCGAAATTTATGATACGACCATGCAAATATTGTTTTAGACACATTCAAAAAGTCATTGTGGCCCATACCCATAGAGTTAGATCTTGGATGCATCTTCTTTTGGTGCATTAGGGTTGGGAATCAATCGTCATCATTTCTAGCTTAATTATCCTTCAATTATTTGCATGTCTTTTTCTTATCCATGTCATAACATTATTAAAGATTCTACAAGTTTCTACTAACTTTCTATATAAAGTTAAAGTCGTCATTGATATGGTTAGGTCATATGCATGTTACAAATAATGAGGATTTAAATGGTGTAGTTGCACAAAGAGTATATTCGAATGGACATTGTTTTGATGACACTGGTATAACATTCTTGTTATTATTTGCTCAAATTAGTGACTGCGGATAACCCATAGATCATAGATGATAAATTATGGAGAAAATAACCCTTTAAGGAAAAGGACTTGTGATTAGCAAATAGATCGGAAACCATTCTTAAAAGCAAAAAATTTAACGAGAAAATGACAACTAGGTTAATGACATATTGATACTAGAAATTATATTGCTAACCATAGTTCTTATAACTATAGCTAATAGTAACCTTGGATGATTATATGTAGGTCATTTGTGTAGAAAAATAAGAAATGATTAACTTAATAAATTTGTACCTAAGATTATGCCTAAAAGTGCTTGTAATCATATGTTAGTGATAAACAAATGAATAACTTTCTCATTCACTAATCAACTTGTGAAATGCGGTTCTATACACAAGTTTAGACGTACATTTAGTTATTTCAATCAAAATTATTAAAAATTATTAAAAAATTGACCATCAATCAATTATAATTTTTGATGAAACTATTTTCTACAACATAGTTATACATATGTGAAATAATACGTAGTGTTATACATGTTACTAATTTTAGTGAGGTAAAAACGCAACAAGCCAACAACGGAATTATTGAGTTTATAATGGAAAACGTAGAAAATAAGAATGCTTATGTATTGCATAAATGATGATATTATTCTTTTTAATCGAAATTCGATTACAATTTTTTGGTTGAATTGGTTATTTGACTTTATATTTCAATTCACATAAGGCATAAGATTTTAAAAATCTTATCAATAGTTTTAGGAAATCTAATTCTAAATTAATGCAAAAGAATTAACTTTATTAGTAATAAAAGCTATTTCAAAGGCGGCCTTCAACTGTGTAACTTAGCTGATCTTTTTCTAGAAAAATTTTGCAAGCAAATGATCATGTTTTTTGAAATGATTGTACACTCTTTTGGATGTATCGCTAAATAAGTGTGAAGATTGTCATCTACATGTTATCAGTAAAAGAAGAAGTGTGAACACGTAATGCGTTTTTGAGAAGAAAGAAAAGAAAAATAACATGAAAAAACCGACTACTTATATAAAAAGAGTGGTTATGTTTTCTATCTTACATTTGAAACTAGCTGATAACTATTTAAGTCAATGATACAAAAAAGTATTCAAGTTAGATGTCATTTCAAATCAAGGTATCAGGCTTATCACTTTTTGCATGAAAAAGCCACCATCACCACCATAATGGAGCTGGTGGGCGGGGCTGGTGGTGGTGGCAGTGGTTAATGGTGGTATTGGTAGGTAGGTGGGTGGGATTGGTGGTGGCGGCCAGTGGTTGGTAGTGGTACTGGTGGGTGGGTTGGTGGTAGCGACAATGATTGATGGTGGTAATGACAATGATATGTGGTGGTGGCGGCAGCTGAACTTGGAATGTGAAACTTAACGGATAATGGTTGCTATATATTAAGTAAAAATTTTCATATTAATTAAAAAATAAGTTAAATACCTTTTAAATAGTTTGACAACTTAATTGAAAATAACACTTAACTTGTGTATCTTTTTGTGCTATTCTCCATTTAATTTATGACATATTTTATGATGTAACTTACTCAACACAATTTTGAATAACTCTTAAAGGGCTTACACTTTTTATCCGTTTAACTTCATTTATATAAACCAGATTTACGTTTTATGAGACTGGATGGATTACACTTTTTATCTCATGAGACTGGATGAATCATGCCTTTAATCCCCCATTTAGTTTGTTAAGCACATAAATATCATTATCTTATCACAATTTTAGCTGTAAAACAATGCAATGATTTTTATAGTTTTAAAAACTTTTAGCTGTATACACAAAGTTTCAGTGAGGCAGCATGCAACACTGAAAATGATACAATTTTCAAAAGGTTAAGAGCCTTGGGTACCCTGCGTTTTCCGCTTGCGCCGTCGGGAAAACGCGACCGGACAACGCCACAACCACACCACCACTCGCGTTTTCGGGTGTGGCGCCGTTACCACCAGCCCAAATGGTCCGGGAAAACGCAACCGGACGGCGTGAGGTGGGTACCTTAGCTCGCGTTTTCCAGTTTTTTTTTCGCGTTTTCCTTTTTTTTTTTCTTTTTTTCTTGGAGATACAAGGATGATCACTGGTTGTGTTATCTTGAGTTGAAAGAATGGATGTAGAAGTGTAGTAGCTGCGTCAGTTTTAAGGGTGGTGTTTTGTTATGGAGTGATTTGGGAGACATAAGGTAGGTGACTGTAAATACTATGTCATAAGGCAGATGAGAAATTCTTGAAAGGATAAAGTGTGGGTGGCTAAGAAAATAGGGCAAAAAGTTTTCTAGTTACATTTGTTATTATTAGTGGGCCAAATATAGTTCAAAAGACTTGGGTTATGAATTAATATGAGTTGGTATAGTGAATAATGGGCTATTTTTTATTATTATTATTATTATTATTATTATTATTATTTTTTTTTAATGAACATTTAATTTTAGTAAAACTTGTTAGTTTATTTAAATCAATGAAAAAAGAAAAAAAAATGTGGGGTCCAGAGGTTCACGACGACACTAGAAACTGGTATTACAGGAGGGATGGCGTTTTTGGTGTTATGGTGAATTCTAGTGTTATTAGAAAAAGTGCTGATGTGGCTGCACTTTTCCCATAACACCAGCAGGACGGCACTATGAATACCTTATGCTCTAAAAACAAATTAGGTGGGACACCAAACCAATGATTTTCAAAGGTTATATGATTTAAAAAGAGGATAGAGTCATAGAACTAAAACTATGAAAAGAGGTACATCGAGAATAAGAGGATACTCTCATCCACTTGTTTCTCTTTCTTGGGACAACGAGAATAAAGCTTAAAATAATTAGATCTTGGACTCTTTTCTTTTCCATCTATTTCAATAAAAATGTGTTTTCCTAAACATGATTTTGTAATGTAAGTTTGTTTAGTTATGTGACTGGTAATAATCTCTAAGTTAGATGAAGGTGCAATCACTATAAAACCTTGACAAAATATGATAGACAAAAAAAAAAAAAAAAAAAAAAAAAAAAATTAACTAACTTGTCACTTTTTGCTTTGTTGTGTGGTTATCTTATAACTAGTTTACCCCTAACCGTTAATAGGGGTGTTGATAAACGGAAGGTTAAATGATTATAAAATACACACAATAGACAAATTCAAAAATAATAAGAAAAAATAAAAATAATTACATTACATAACAAAGTAAGAAAATATAAGTTTATATAATCAGCTGAAAGTAAAATTGTTTCCGACTTAACGAGACTCTATTGATGTCGAGTGTGCTAGCAAGCATGCGTACGTAGTCGTGTAGTCTTCTTAAGTTTGAGTATAAGTATGACTATTTACCTTAAAATCATTTTATACTTTGTTCTGACTCTGACAAAACTAAGTATTGTTGGTTGTGTATAAATGGTAAACTTAGTAATTTTCATGTCGATAAAAATTCCTTAACTTAAAATGAATAATGTCAATGCTCAACACCGAATATCTGTATTAGGACCATCTTAGCCGAAAGCAAGAATAAGTACTTGTTCTCTACTTTCGAGCACCATGGAACATATAGAACTATGATCATCTTGTTTCAACACAATAAAGATATCATAAGTCACTTTATACGCCATTCACATAAGTCAGTGAATGTTTAGTCATCATCAATAAAAGAAATTAAAATATCATTTACAAAAGTTACTCTTGTAGATAAAAGAAGATAAAGCACGAATCAAACAAATATTCAGCGCAATTTTTAAGAGAGTGCACTTAATGCCATTGTATAAAGTCATGCTTAACGAGAGTCACAAAATTTAATGCACTTCTATTTTACATATACACAATATGAGACTTGAGTTTAATTCGTCCATCAATTACTAACAATATATATTATGTATGTTTAAAGGTTTTTTTGTGATGATTGCACGAAACCATCGAAATTTATGATACGACAATGCAAATATTGTTTTAGACACATTCAAAAGTCATTGTGGCCCATACCCATAGAGTTAGAGATCTTGGATGCATCTTCTTTTGGTGCATTAGGGTTGGGAATCAATCGTCATCATTCCTAGCTTAATTATCCTTCAATTATTTGCATGTCTTTTTCTTATCCATGTCATAAAAGATTCTACAAGTTTCTGTTAAATGTTACGTATAAACATTAATAAGTAAATGTCTAGGATCGAACCCGAGACCTCGGGATTGCACACTTTACAAACAAGAATAATGTAAAATAAATAATATATATATATATATATATATATATATATATATATATATATATATATATATATATATATATATATATATTAAATGTATTGAATATATATATTTATAACACTTAATGGACTAAACGGTCGTTAGTTATTAACCGTATGGACTAACTATTGTTAAATAAGAAAGATAAGGACTAGAGTGAAACTTGGGTGTCAAGAAGGATCTAGAATCCCCTTTGGGGATGCTAGGCCGGTCGAACAAGGGAGGGGGAAAGCCCAACCCATGTTTGCTTGGTCACCAAGAAATCCTCTAGTATATATACAAGGCTAAGGGTAAGACTTTCACATCTTTTGTGCACACACTCTAACCCTAAAACTTTGTTTCTTTCTTTTGTTTTGCTTTGGCCGATCGGTTCACACCCACAAAGGGTTTGGGTCGATTTTGGTTTAATCCAAAATTAAGTGTTTTGTTTACTTGCAACAAACCTTTATTCGTTGGTAGTTTGTGTGTACAAGAACGAGGTAATTACTTACTTTAGTAATTATCAAGAGATCGATAAACAAAACGGTAAGGGGTTTATCATTGATCTAATTGTCCAAGAATCAAGGTTTATTTGAAGTGCATCGGGTACGTTTACTATTTATGTCTTAGTTAATATTTATGTGTTATACTTGATCCTACGCTTCCGCAATATGTGTTATTTGATTGTCAAACTCTAACAGTGGCATCACGAGCCATGTATAACATGTAATTGATTACTAAAACGTAATAAAAACCGGATCTTTAATTGTTTTAGATACATGTTTTTTTTGATCTAGGGTTTTTCCTATTTTTTTTTCTAAAATTTCGAAACCCTAACCCTAATTTTGGGGGGGGGGTCGATTTTTCCATGAAACCCTAATTAGGGTTTTGTGGTTTTCTAAGATTATGTGTAATCACTAGAAACCCTAGGTCATTAGCCGGTTAATTGAACGTATCTTGTGACCTAATTGCTAATTGTTAAGTTTTAATCCGTGACTTACATGCATGTTTGTCATGGATCTTGTTTTATTATCACATGTTTAGATAGATCTTAAATTGGGGAAGACTCCAATATATATTAAAATCAATTTTATATGCTATGTGGTGTGTTTTTAGCTTTGGCCTACGCAATTGATTCGTCAATGTATGTGACTCACCTCCATCAAGAGGGGAAGGCTTTAGTTGATTACATGCATTATTATATCTAGAATTGATTTTATTAGGATCTTTTCTAATACGGATTGCATGTGGCTAATTGTTTCACTTATTTATTATTGGTTGTTTTGATTTTCTTTGATACTTGTTTTATTGTTTTAGTTGGACTTGTTGTAAGCAATAAAAGGGTTGTTTTCATAAAGAAAATTAATACGGACTAATAATTGTGAAACCCTAAAGTGATAAAGTAAGAATCTTGCAAAGGTCTTATTGCCAATCGTGGTCCAATTCGCACGGTAATCAGCTCCCAGGCGAGACTAGCAAAATTCAAACTTTATTACTATTTTGAGATTGAATCCATAAACTTTTGCTTGAATGATGTTTTGTGCAAATATGCTTTTAAAATTAAGTCTTTTAAGATGATATTCATAACCGTAATTTGAAGGCTTAGAAAAGAGCCTTAGAGTCTGCCTTGGTTATCACAATCTTGAATATGTCTTAAACGAATTACTTTTAAAATCATATGTTGTAGAAAGTCATCTTAGGGTTTGGGCATAAACCTCAAGTAAAACTTTGTGTATTAATTTCAAGAATCGGACATAAAAAGTTTTTATGAAAACTTATGTTATAAAGATGAGTGCATGCATCTTTGTACATATTTTTTGATTGACATATCAAAAATTAATACCCTTAATAATTTAAGTTACGTGCCATCTACCTATAAGAAACACTTGGAATTTTAATTTAGTAAACGTGAGACCTAGGCTAAATTACTATTACAAGGTAAAATTCTTTTAACGTGTGAGACCATAATTGTAATTTTACAGTTTCTAAGGTAGACGACTTAATTAAGTTGTGCGTGAGACCTAGAACTTAAGGCATGAGATGGGATAAAACATGCTTACAAGGCAAATTGATGAATCAATTTGATGTAAATCCCATAATGATCTAGGAATTGGAAATCTTGTTTGCCAATTATTGTTCGACAGATTACTATCTTTTGTACTTTCACCACTAGCAGATCAACTGATGTGGTGAAACTATGTATAGTTAGATCCTAGATTTTCAAGAAAATAAGTTGGTTATATGAATATAGCCTTGGGTATTTTATTTTTCTTGAAGATATTGATTATCGAAAATACTAATATTTGAACTTTATCTGCAGATATGGCTCAACCCGATAACCAAACTGTGATTTCTACTTTCAAGAGTCATCTTGAGAGGGAAAAACTGACTGGAAAGAATTTCAATGACTGGTACCGTTCGCTCAGAATTGTCTTGAGGGCGTCGGTTAAACTAGACTTCTTGACCGAAGAATGCCCAGCTGAGCCTGCTGCTACTGCAACACCAGAAGCAAAGGCGGCTTGGAAGGTGGTAAATGCTAAGTTTAATGAGGTTGCTTGTTTAATGCTCACTAGCATGAGTGCTCAGTTACAAAAGAAGTACGAGTACGCATTCCCAAAAGACATGCTTGAGATGCTTCAGCAGTCTTATGAGAAGCCACCTGCAGTTGAATTGTATGATGAACTTGACAAGCTACACAACTGCAAGCATGGTGATGGTAAACCAGTAGCCGATTATGTGGATGAGATGAAAGATTCCTTTGATCAAATTCACAGAATTGGTTTTGGTTACCCCGAGAATGTGCAAGTGCACTTGATCAACAGATCCCTCAATAGGGATTTTGCTGGTTTTGTGCAGAACTTCAACATGCATTGCTCGGGGAAGACAGTCTCAGAATTACTCGCATTGCTTGTTGATTATGAGAAAAGTCTACCAGCCAAGGTCAAGACTCCTACCCTACAAGTGTTGGCAATTCATGGGGGGAGAATCCAGAAGAAATCACATGTAAACAAAGGCAAAGGTAAAGGTGATAAAGGCAAGCAGGTCATGGCCTATCAACCTCAACCCAAGATGAAACAACATCAGCCTAAGCTGAACAAGGTGAATCCGCCAAACAAGAAGGATCATGCTTGTCACCATTTTCATGAAAAGGGTCATTGGAAGCGCAATTGCCCTCTCTACATTCATGACTTGCGACTCAAGAAGCAAGGGAATGATGCTGGTAACCCCAGCACATCAGGTGCGTTCTTTATGATTGAATTATTCACTCTTACTCCTAAATTGAATTCATGGGTATATGATACTGGATGTGGCATTCATATTTGCAATACCATGCAGGGGTTTAGAGTTGAGAGAAAGCTGGCCTATGGACAACAATTCTTGCATGTTGGTAACGGAGCGCATGCAGGAGTTGAAGCTATAGGAGTTTTTAATTTAGTGTTGCCTTCGGGCCTAGTACTATCTTTAAATAATTGTCATTATGCACCGTCAATTGTTAGAGGTGTAATTTCATTTTCATGTTTGTTGAACCAAGGTTTTCATCATACTATTTCAAGCAATGGAATTTCGGTTTCTTTAAATAATGTTTTTTATTTTAATGCTATTGCTGTGAATGGTGTATTTGAAATTGATATGAATGATAATGATAATGCTTTTGTTACAAATAATTCAATGTATAGCATCAACAATAAGAGAATCAAGAAAGGTCTGGATTCGTCTTATCTTTGGCATTGTCGACTTGCTCACATTGGCAAAGATCGCATGAAAAAGCTGCAACATGATGGGCTTTTAGATAAGATCAATGATGAGTCATTTGATAAATGCGAATCTTGCATTGCTGGGAAGATGACTAAGAAACCCTTTAAAAATAGGATTGAAAGGGTTAATGATCTACTTGGTCTTATTCACACAGATGTGTGCGGACCACTTAGACATGTGTCAAGGAGGGGTGCTAGCTACTTCTTAACATTTACGGATGATTACAGCCATTATGGTTATGTTTATTTACTTAAACATAAACATGAGGTATTTGAAACATTCAAAGTGTTTAAAGCAGAAGTAGAGTTGCAACTTGGAAAGAAGATTAAAGCTCTTCGATCCGATAGAGGTGGTGAATACCTGAGTCAGGAGTTCATAGATTATCTAGCAAAGGAGGGAATTGTCCAGCACCTTACTTCTCCATATACTCCACAACAAAATGGTGTATCTGAAAGAAGGAATCGTACATTGCAAGACATGATACGATCTATGTTTAATCTAACAACTCTGACTTTCTCGTTTTGGGATTATGCCTTAGAATCTGCGATTCGCATTCTAAATATGGTTCCAACAAAGAAGGTTGATAAGACGCCATATGAGGTATAGACTGGAAAAGCTCCTAACCTGTCTTATCTAAAGGTCTGGGGTTGTGAGGCGTATGTTAAACGTGACTCAGCAGACAAACTCCAACAAAGATCTGTGAAGTGCATCTTCGTAGGATACCCTAAGGAAACTATGGTATACTACTTTTATTACCCACCTGAAAACAAAGTTTTTGTTGCAAGGTATGGAGACTTCCTTGAAAGGGAGCTCATATCTCAAGAATTCAGTGGGAGAATATATGATCTGGAAGACGGTCAAGAAGATGTAGAACCTTCTGAAAACACTAACCAACTTCCGGTAGAACCTGAAAGTTTAGGTCCTCCACCTGAAGTTGAAGTGATTCCCATTCGTAGGTCAACAAGACCAGTAAAAGCTCCTACTCGTCTATGTCTTAATGTAGAGAGTGATGAGTATATACTGGGTGATCTTGATGAGCCTACAAGTTATAAAGCTGCCATGAATGGACCTGAAAAGGCCAAATGGAAAGAAGCTATGGATGGGGAAATGCAATCCATGGAAGACAATGATGTCTGGGAAGAAGTAGACCTACCTCCGGGTGCCAAACTAGTTGGGAGTAAATGGCTCTACAAGAAAAAGACTGACATGGATGGCGTTGTACACACCTATAAGGCCCGTTGTGTAGCTAAAGGCTATACACAAACTTTGGGTGTTGACTATGAGGAGACCTTTTCTCCTGTAGCTGACATAAGGGCAATTAGGATTCTTATAGCCATAGCCGCTTACTATGACTATGAGATTTGGCAAATAGATGTAAAAACCGCCTTCTTAAATGGTCGCCTAGATGAAGACATCTATATGGCGCAGCCTGAGGGGTATGTAAATCCAGAATTCCCAAATCGTGTATGCAAGCTTAAAAGATCCATTTATGGATTGAAGCAAGCATCACGACAATGGAATAAGAGATTTGATGGTGAAATTAAAAAGTATGGGTTCACTAAAAATCTTGATGAGCCATGTGTATATCACAAAGTTAGTGGGAGTAATGTGATTTTCCTTATATTATATGTCGATGACATATTGATCATGGGGAACGACATTCCAAGTTTACAAAAGGTTAAGGAATATCTTGGAAGTTGTTTTTCTATGAAAGATTTAGGGGAAGCTGCATTTATTCTGGGAATCAAGATATATAGAGATAGATCTCAGCGATTAATTGGATTAAGCCAAAGTGCTTACATTGATAAAATACTGAAGAGATTCAGTATGCAAAATTCCAAGAAAGGATATTTGCCGATGCAAGAGCAACATGGCTTGAGCAACAAGGTTTGTGTAACACCCCGCCTTATAGACCACAATATTGTCCGCTTTGCCCGAAGGCTCACGACTTTGTTCTTGTGGCCCTCATGTGAAGACTTCCCGGCAGGTCACCCAACCCAGTACTACTCTCACATGAGCACGCTTAACCGTATGGCCGATTAACCGTTCCACCACAAAACGCGTTGTGTCATATAAGGCGAATGTTAACATATATGTCCCAGCATCACTCCAAGTCACAGCCAATGTGAGATTTGCCTGGGGTATTACATTCACCCCCCGTAGGGATTCATCGTCCCCGATGAAGTTTGCCCCACATTCCGAACGGCTTGGAGTGGCTCTGATACCATCTGTAACACCCCGCCTTATAGACCACAATATTGTCCGCTTTGCCCGAAGGCTCACGGCTTTGTTCTTGTGGCCCTCATGTGAAGACTTCCCGGCAGGTCACCCAAGCCAGTACTACTCTCACATGAGCACGCTTAACCGTATGGCCGATTAACCGTTCCACCACAAAACGCGTTGTGTCATATAAGGCGAATGTTAACATATATGTCCCAGCATCACTCCAAGTCATAGCCAATGTGAGATTTGCCTGGGGTATTACAGTTTGTGCTTCAACACCTGCAGAGGTGCAACGCATGAAAAGAGTCCCTTATGCTTCGGCTGTGGGATCTATTATGTATGCTGTGAAAAGTACAAGACCTGATGTAGCGTTTGCTCAGAATTTAACCAGTCGATATCAGCAAAATCCAGGTGTAGCTCTGTAACACCCCCAAAATCGGGTCCAGCGGAAGCATACATGTTACTGGGGTGCTACTCAATCGGTATCATAACACAAGTACAAAGAACGGTTTTTATCTCAACCATTTAGAATAACTTTCATTATAAAAAAATATTCAAATTTACATCGTTCAAAAATAGTGCAGAATTATAGGCCCATGAAAGAGTTTAAGCGGTCCCAATTATAAGTCAGAGTTGTCTATGACCATGCCATGCCATGCCAAAGCCTTCAATGGTTAGCTATCGCCTTAACCTGAAAATACATGCTAAAAAGTGTCAACACGAGGTTGGTGAGTTCATAGGTTTATAATAAAACAGTAGTATTGTGAGTTCAATAGAGAGTTTTGTGACCATTGTGTGGCTCACAATGTCATGAAAATAGTGTTTACTATACAGTAAAATTAGAATTGTGGACCATGAGTAGTGTGTGTGATCATTACAACGAATATAATGTCACGTAGTAAATAGTCTATTACGCTAGCACTAAGTTCATGCAACCGAAGCTTGACAGTGTGCATGCTCTAGAAGCATGTTAAATAAAGCCCTTGCAAGTGTCTATCCCGTGACACTCGTGTTTCGACATGTTATACGCTCGCATTTGCCTATCCGGCCAAACCGAACGGGGGTGTCAACCCCAATAGATCTATTTATAGCATTCGCGCTTCCCAGCAGGAATTGACGGTTCATGAGTTCGGGCATTGTGGGATTCAGTGTCTTAGGCTAATCCGCGTAATAGTGTAAATAAAGCATAAGATTCAGTGTGGTCCATAAAAGTGTTTGCATAAAAGCAATTGTTATTCAATAGAAGTGTTTGCGTAACAGCAATGATTTGTAAAGTGTTTTGCATATAAGCAATAGTTCATAGAGTGTGTAGCATAAAAGCAATAGTTCATAAAGTGTGTTGCATAAAAGCAATAGTTCATAAAGTATGTTGTATGTTTATAAAACACTTGTGTATGTTAGAAAATAATCGAGTATGCAACCAATATACACATAGGTGCATTTGAATAATCAATCAAGTATTGCGCATTCAAATGAAACAAGCGTCGAGTTTAGTTAAAAACGAGCATGTATTTTCCCCCAAAACAGTTATAAAACAAGTAAAAGTAGGGGTCATGAACTCACCTCAGTAAAGAAGTCTGAATAGAGTAAAGTATCAAGTAGTGATTATGTGCAGCACCGACACGCGACCTAGATTAGTATGGCAAGTTTAGTTTACAGTTTTAGGTTTAAGACTTGATGAAGTTTAAATAAGTTTAAAAGTTTTAAAGCGTTGCGTCGTTGTTTCTTGTGTGGCAATGTTTAAGTTTGAAAACAATTTCTAAGTGTGAGTAAGTATTGGCTTATGGAAGTGTATGGGTATATACGTAGACTTTAATAAAATATAGAAGACGAATAAATTCTTTGGTTCGACAATGACCAAGAGACGAAGTACGCAAAGGAAGTCCAAATAAGTTATTAGACGTTGGCGAATTATATAATCATTATTTGTTAGAAGTACATATTTATATAACTATGTGTGCACATATATTTATATATATGTATATCATAATTATAGAAGTATCTAAAAGAGTTTAAGTATTAGCTTTGATTAATAGATTCATGAGTGTGTGTTATGAATAAAATTTCCATATATAAAGAGAGATAATCAGCTAAATATATGTTTTGATGAATATCGGGCATGACCCGTGATGTACATGTTTAAATAATAAACCGTAGTATATTGTTTGAATAACTCGTATATGTTATAATCAAAAATATTTCAAATAGCTCATATAAGCCAAGTTAATCAATGTTCTCAAATTAAGTTAAAATTTTCATATTATTATTAGTTTGATTTGCAATTTAAACCTTTTGTTTTAAATGATAAGAAAATAGCAAGTTTTGAGATAAGCGGCGTTTTAGTTATCCGTATGTAGAACGAAATAGGTAGACTTCCAATAGGAAAGAAAACGAGTCGAGTCGGATGTGTCAAAAATAACCGGGATTTAATCGTGAAATAAGCTGAAGTGGACATATAACTTAGTTTGGCACACGAAAGATCAAAATGTAAGCATACGTTTTATCTTCAAAACAATGTATACATGCCATTTTTAAATGGGAGAAAAGTCATTCAAAAGTTTATACACATGCTTTTGAAATGCTGAAATGCACCCTAAAGTTGACGGTGAGTGGACTTTCAGCCCAGAACAAGGCTAACAAACACTCACTTAATATCATTGGGCTTTGGCCTAGACGTATACAAACACCTTTGTTTATAGGTGTACAAAGAAAACCAGTTTAGTGTGGAAGCAGTTTCTTTTTCTTTTTGACGCGAGGAAAAACATGCCGAGCATAAGATTTAAAAGTTTAACTCGACTCTTAACTTAACGAGACCTTAAGCCTTTCTTGAGGACTAGAGTTAGACCAAGTGACAAACACCCTCGGGGTGTCTTGTTATGACAGAAAAAATATCCAAACGTACCCATTTGGGGTGCATCTTGGTGATCCGAACCCAACACAATGCAATTTCCTTTGGAGTTCGAATTGTGTACCGAAACAAGACCATTCAAGGACCTTAACAACCTACGTGACTAGTATCTTTATGATGACCGGGTACTACCCAGCTTGAGTACTCGACTCAAAGTTGTGAGGTTGTGAAACACGACCACGACACCCCCACGTTCGTTGTTAATCCCACACCAATCAGTTAACGCACCCTTGTGTGAGTCTCGTTGACCCAGCAGTAACACCAAAAAGCCAATAAGAATACACAGTTTATTAATAAGCACTTCATAAGCCAATACCTTAACCCAATTTTTGTTTATAATTTGTTATTAAGTACCTTCACAATATAGCCAATACTTAGGTTTTGATGATGAATTTATTAGCAGCCACACAAGGTTAACCAACAACAACAAAAATCCAACTCGCATAAATAAGAGTCGATCGATGCACATAACCAAATCGAGATTACAGCTCGAAAAAAATCCATCAAAACAACAAGTTTATTAACAGAATGACATCAAGAAAAATTACAAAGTGTAATGAAATTAAGAACCCTTACTAGAGGAAGTGACTGAATCGATCGAAAGGTGAAGACCAGAAACAAACTGAATATCTTCCAATCCGAAACCAGCGAGAACGATAGCCAAAGCTTCACAACCACCCTTAAGAAAACTCTTCTATGTGATGAGGCTGAGTTGTGAGTATGTTTGGATTCAAGTCTTTAAACGAGAATAAAAAGAAAATAAGAAGAAAAAGGTGGCCATTCTTTCTTGGATATCAGTCGACCCTATAGTCGATTAGGGAAGTGGCCCCCCCATAACTTCATCCTCTTGTGTTGACCTTCATAATTGAGACAAGAGACCCAGACCTGTGTTGCTATGACAACCCTCGTGGTTTTATCAGATCTGAATTGGAGCAGGAGGTGGGGAGAGGAGTAGCAGGAGCGATAAGAGGGATGAAGGAGAAGGCAGTTTGGTGGGTTTGTGGGGATATGCATACGTTAAAACAAAAGCACAGGGTAGGTCGGTTTTTAATATCACAAGGACCACAATGTATTTTCTATTTGTAAATTTACTTTTATTTAAACTTGTTTTTGATTAATTGTTTTAAGTTTGTAAATATTTGTGTGTGTTTCATGAAAGTGATTGTAAGGTAAAATGCATAAAAAGCAAGAATTTGAAGTAAGGTGGATAAATGTGAAACGCCTTTGGTTTCCATAGCACTTGCGGGTATTTAAGCGAGTCCCGTGTTTTTATTGGATTCCGGTTTGTTTTCAATGCATTTCCGGATAGTTGAGAACACGTTCGTTATTGATTTTGAGTGTATTCTATAATAGTGCTATAAAATCACTGTTTTCGGTTTCTGTCATGTATTTATGCCATTACTAGGTTCGTGTCAGTACGCGTGTGATGTTGTGTGCAAGATATTTCTCGTTGTATAAATACTCAGTAATAGTCAGAAAATGAAATACTCACATTTTCTGATAAAATAAACAATGTAATAAGTTACTGTAAGCTACAGCGTGCGGGTTTGCTTCCCGAAATGATTATGCAAGCTCATGAATGCTAGAATAAATAGTTAGGTAATAATAAATTGACCATTATTATTAAAAATTAGTTTGGAAAATTCCAGTTTGTTACAGTCACACCTCCTTAAACGGAATCGCGTCCTCGCGATTCAATTCAAGTTACCCATTTAGATCGAAAAGAGATGAGTACATACGCAAGAGAATTCATCTTCACGTTCCCCACGTGAATTCAGGGCCTTTTTGTGAGTTTCTATGAACTTTGTTGATAGGGATAGGTGTTGGTACTCACAACCGATTTGAGTCTTACAAGATGGTAAAGGCTCCTCTTTGTCTCTGAAGGAGTAATACAAAATTCTTTGCTGAAAATTTGTAGTTAGGTAAACTGATGCAACTTCAGAAGGCTCATGATTTCAGTAAAACAGTTTTTAAACATGGTGTGGGTAAAACTATGTCTCAAATGCTAACCTTTAGTCACCTATTTGATATACAAAAGTCTCAATTAAGTTTGACTAGATAAATTTTGGCACATCAAAATGGGTATCTCGGGGAAGAATACCATTACGAGTGTTGTGGTCTTTATAAACGTATTTCAAATAGGAAGTCCTTAAAAAGCAAAGATATCAAGGAAAAATGTGTGGTCAGGTGTGTTTGTTTCAACAATTTCAGGTGCTTATTGATGGAGTCTAGTTGTCAAGTCTTAGTGGGGCTCAATGTTTAATATCAAGCGAATTTCATAAACATACGTATTCAATTTACTTTAACAGTACCAAGGGGTAGTAACATAAAGTGCTTTTCAATTGGGCAAATGCAAAATAGTTTTTAGAACGGGTTGTACAATAGTTTATAGAGTAATAGGAAAATAATTTATCACTTGTAAAATTGTAGAAAGAGTTGTGGTTTAGTAGCAAAGCAGTTCATAGGGGAGTAAAATAGTTTGTAAAGTGTAGTAGACTTGTAGGATAATTGTGATATTGTTTACAAAATGGTAGCGAAACTGTTTGTTGTTTTATAAAATGGTAGTAAGGTAATGAATCGGTTTATTACATCATGATAAAATAGTTGTAAAGATAATTCGTAAAATAGTAGGAAAACAATTTATTGTTTATAAAATAGTGGCAGGGTTAAAATCCTGACTTCATGAAATAACAGTAAAACATCTTGTTGGATGACAGTAAAATGGTTTGTAAAATAATTGAAAATAGTTTGTATGTTAATAGTGACACAATTTATTATCTTATAACAGGGTAGCAAGATAGAAAACTGGTATTCTCGAGGGATACATGAAGGGTTAGGTGTATGTTCCAAGTATAGTCGTCCAGGTCGCTCCTTAAGGTCTTAAGGTTTCTGTTGGGCATAACATCCCTTCTGAATGGGGGGTTTGGTAAGTTCAGAGTACGACCCTGAAAGAGGGGGTTGATTGCTACTAGCAATCAGTTGGCTATCTCCGTAGTGTACTTAGTACCTAATGTGGAAGGTACAACATCGATTGAGTGTAGGGTTTGAGGTGGAGGTGACTGTAACACAACCAGATTATGGTAAAAGAGTATCCTAGCTAAGAGAAAAATTATTGTGATGTCAGTGTGTTGTGTGTGAATGTGATTGCTCATGTTATGCAATGATTATGTACCCACACAGAAATTTTGAAACTTCAGAAATCAAGTAAAAATCAAACTGGATATAATTCTAGTATAACTACTCTCAGTATCGCAAAATTCACCTCTGAGTCGGACATAGGTGATCAGGCTATGTCCCACTGTCCCTGGTCGAATATAGGTGATCAGTCTATATTCAACCGAGGTTCAATGAATTTTGAAATACTCAGCTCAGTTACTCTAGTAATATATTCATACTTAAAAAGAAATTGTTTTATCATAGTAAGGCAGCAGGTTTGGCAGGCAGGCATGTGGCGGTCATAGGGTCAAGTTTTCATAAGAGTAGTTATAGTCTAGGTTTTAAAAATACCCAGTTCTTTATAACCAAGGCTCTGATACCAATCTGTAACACCCCCAAAATCGGGTCCAGCGGAAGCATACATGTTACTGGGGTGCTACTCAATCGGTATCATAACACAAGTACAAAGAACGGTTTTTATCTCAACCATTTAGAATAACTTTCATTATAAAAAAATATTCAAATTTACATCGTTCAAAAATAGTGCAGAATTATAGGCCCATGAAAGAGTTTAAGCGGTCCCAATTATAAGTCAGAGTTGTCTATGACCATGCCATGCCATGCCAAAGCCTTCAATGGTTAGCTATCGCCTTAACCTGAAAATACATGCTAAAAAGTGTCAACACGAGGTTGGTGAGTTCATAGGTTTATAATAAAACAGTAGTATTGTGAGTTCAATAGAGAGTTTTGTGACCATTGTGTGGCTCACAATGTCATGAAAATAGTGTTTACTATACAGTAAAATTAGAATTGTGGACCATGAGTAGTGTGTGTGATCATTACAACGAATATAATGTCACGTAGTAAATAGTCTATTACGCTAGCACTAAGTTCATGCAACCGAAGCTTGACAGTGTGCATGCTCTAGAAGCATGTTAAATAAAGCCCTTGCAAGTGTCTATCCCGTGACACTCGTGTTTCGACATGTTATACGCTCGCATTTGCCTATCCGGCCAAACCGAACGGGGGTGTCAACCCCAATAGATCTATTTATAGCATTCGCGCTTCCCAGCAGGAATTGACGGTTCATGAGTTCGGGCATTGTGGGATTCAGTGTCTTAGGCTAATCCGCGTAATAGTGTAAATAAAACATAAGATTCAGTGTGGTCCATAAAAGTGTTTGCATAAAAGCAATTGTTATTCAATAGAAGTGTTTGCGTAACAGCAATGATTTGTAAAGTGTTTTGCATATAAGCAATAGTTCATAGAGTGTGTAGCATAAAAGCAATAGTTCATAAAGTGTGTTGCATAAAAGCAATAGTTCATAAAGTATGTTGTATGTTTATAAAACACTTGTGTATGTTAGAAAATAATCGAGTATGCAACCAATATACACATAGGTGCATTTGAATAATCAATCAAGTATTGCGCATTCAAATGAAACAAGCGTCGAGTTTAGTTAAAAACGAGCATGTATTTTCCCCCAAAACAGTTATAAAACAAGTAAAAGTAGGGGTCATGAACTCACCTCAGTAAAGAAGTCTGAATAGAGTAAAGTATCAAGTAGTGATTATGTGCAGCACCGACACGCGACCTAGATTAGTATGGCAAGTTTAGTTTACAGTTTTAGGTTTAAGACTTGATGAAGTTTAAATAAGTTTAAAAGTTTTAAAGCGTTGCGTCGTTGTTTCTTGTGTGGCAATGTTTAAGTTTGAAAACAATTTCTAAGTGTGAGTAAGTATTGGCTTATGGAAGTGTATGGGTATATACGTAGACTTTAATAAAATATAGAAGACGAATAAATTCTTTGGTTCGACAATGACCAAGAGACGAAGTACGCAAAGGAAGTCCAAATAAGTTATTAGACGTTGGCGAATTATATAATCATTATTTGTTAGAAGTACATATTTATATAACTATGTGTGCACATATATTTATATATATGTATATCATAATTATAGAAGTATCTAAAAGAGTTTAAGTATTAGCTTTGATTAATAGATTCATGAGTGTGTGTTATGAATAAAATTTCCATATATAAAGAGAGATAATCAGCTAAATATATGTTTTGATGAATATCGGGCATGACCCGTGATGTACATGTTTAAATAATAAACCGTAGTATATTGTTTGAATAACTCGTATATGTTATAATCAAAAATATTTCAAATAGCTCATATAAGCCAAGTTAATCAATGTTCTCAAATTAAGTTAAAATTTTCATATTATTATTAGTTTGATTTGCAATTTAAACCTTTTGTTTTAAATGATAAGAAAATAGCAAGTTTTGAGATAAGCGGCGTTTTAGTTATCCGTATGTAGAACGAAATAGGTAGACTTCCAATAGGAAAGAAAACGAGTCAAGTCGGATGTGTCAAAAATAACCGGGATTTAATCGTGAAATAAGCTGAAGTGGACATATAACTTAGTTTGGCACACGAAAGATCAAAATGTAAGCATACGTTTTATCTTCAAAACAATGTATACATGCCATTTTTAAATGGGAGAAAAGTCATTCAAAAGTTTATACACATGCTTTTGAAATGCTGAAATGCACCCTAAAGTTGACGGTGAGTGGACTTTCAGCCCAGAACAAGGCTAACAAACACTCACTTAATATCATTGGGCTTTGGCCTAGACGTATACAAACACCTTTGTTTATAGGTGTACAAAGAAAACCAGTTTAGTGTGGAAGCAGTTTCTTTTTCTTTTTGACGCGAGGAAAAACATGCCGAGCATAAGATTTAAAAGTTTAACTCGACTCTTAACTTAACGAGACCTTAAGCCTTTCTTGAGGACTAGAGTTAGACCAAGTGACAAACACCCTCGGGGTGTCTTGTTATGACAGAAAAAATATCCAAACGTACCCATTTGGGGTGCATCTTGGTGATCCGAACCCAACACAATGCAATTTCCTTTGGAGTTCGAATTGTGTACCGAAACAAGACCATTCAAGGACCTTAACAACCTACGTGACTAGTATCTTTATGATGACCGGGTACTACCCAGCTTGAGTACTCGACTCAAAGTTGTGAGGTTGTGAAACACGACTACGACACCCCCACGTTCGTTGTTAATCCCACACCAATCAGTTAACGCACCCTTGTGTGAGTCTCGTTGACCCAGCAGTAACACCAAAAAGCCAATAAGAATACACAGTTTATTAATAAGCACTTCATAAGCCAATACCTTAACCCAATTTTTGTTTATAATTTGTTATTAAGTACCTTCACAATATAGCCAATACTTAGGTTTTGATGATGAATTTATTAGCAGCCACACAAGGTTAACCAACAACAACAAAAATCCAACTCGCATAAATAAGAGTCGATCGATGCACATAACCAAATCGAGATTACAGCTCGAAAAAAATCCATCAAAACAACAAGTTTATTAACAGAATGACATCAAGAAAAATTACAAAGTGTAATGAAATTAAGAACCCTTACTAGAGGAAGTGACTGAATCGATCGAAAGGTGAAGACCAGAAACAAACTGAATATCTTCCAATCCGAAACCAGCGAGAACGATAGCCAAAGCTTCACAACCACCCTTAAGAAAACTCTTCTATGTGATGAGGCTGAGTTGTGAGTATGTTTGGATTCAAGTCTTTAAACGAGAATAAAAAGAAAATAAGAAGAAAAAGGTGACCATTCTTTCTTGGATATCAGTCGACCCTATAGTCGATTAGGGAAGTGGCCCCCCCATAACTTCATCCTCTTGTGTTGACCTTCATAATTGAGACAAGAGACCCAGACCTGTGTTGCTATGACAACCCTCGTGGTTTTATCAGATCTGAATTGGAGCAGGAGGTGGGGAGAGGAGTAGCAGGAGCGATAAGAGGGATGAAGGAGAAGGCAGTTTGGTGGGTTTGTGGGGATATGCATACGTTAAAACAAAAGCACAGGGTAGGTCGGTTTTTAATATCACAAGGACCACAATGTATTTTCTATTTGTAAATTTACTTTTATTTAAACTTGTTTTTGATTAATTGTTTTAAGTTTGTAAATATTTGTGTGTGTTTCATGAAAGTGATTGTAAGGTAAAATGCATAAAAAGCAAGAATTTGAAGTAAGGTGGATAAATGTGAAACGCCTTTGGTTTCCATAGCACTTGCGGGTATTTAAGCGAGTCCCGTGTTTTTATTGGATTCCGGTTTGTTTTCAATGCATTTCCGGATAGTTGAGAACACGTTCGTTATTGATTTTGAGTGTATTCTATAATAGTGCTATAAAATCACTGTTTTCGGTTTCTGTCATGTATTTATGCCATTACTAGGTTCGTGTCAGTACGCGTGTGATGTTGTGTGCAAGATATTTCTCGTTGTATAAATACTCAGTAATAGTCAGAAAATGAAATACTCACATTTTCTGATAAAATAAACAATGTAATAAGTTACTGTAAGCTACAGCGTGCGGGTTTGCTTCCCGAAATGATTATGCAAGCTCATGAATGCTAGAATAAATAGTTAGGTAATAATAAATTGACCATTATTATTAAAAATTAGTTTGGAAAATTCCAGTTTGTTACAAGCTCACTGGACTGCTGTTAAGAATATTCTTAAGTACCTTAGGGCTACTAAGGATATGTTTTTGGTTTATGGGGGAAATCCATCGGCAGAACTTGATGTTACAGGTTACTGCGATGCTTCTTGGAAAGGTGATAAGGATGATACGAAGTCTCAGACGGGTTATGTCTTTGTCATTAATGGAGGAGCAGTGGATTGGAGGAGCAGAAAGCAGAGTGTACTAGCGATGTATGCTACAGAAAGTGAGTATATAGCTGCTTCAGAAGCTGCAATGGAAGCTGTTTGGATTAGGAAGTTTGTTTCAGGGCTTGGAGTCATGCCTTCGATTCAAAGACCTATTAAAATGTATTGTGACAATTCAGCTGCAATTACATTTGCCAATGAGCCTGGAATCATGAAAGGCACCAGACATTTCCCGATTAAGCATCATTATGTTCGAGAACAAGTCGAAATAGGTGAAATCGAAATGCTCAAAGTTCACACAGATGATAACTTGGCAGATCAATTAACAAAGCCTCTACCTGGCACTAAGCTTTACAAGCATGCTGAAGGTGTAGGACTTAGATTAGCTGAAAGTTTCATGCCCATTTGTGATTAGTGTTTGGATAAAGGATGTAATGTACAATTATTATTTTAATGGAATAAAATAAGTTTTATGTTTATTTATCATTGTCTTAATAATATATCCTATATTTGCATGTTTAAGATCCATGAATAATTTATTATTCTAAATGTCCATTGTCAATTAATGATATGGGAATATCATTAAACTAAGACAAATTTGAGTATTGGTTTAGGATATACTTGAAAGTATATTGATGCGTAGTCATACCAATTTCACATGATATTCGATGAATTGAATATTGGACTTATCCCAACAATATGATTTAATGTTTAATGTGAGAATCATATTTAAAGTTATCCTCAGACTTGAGATACCAGATAAGTGTCATGGATGTAGTGCATTTTTGTGAAGCAATCTACCGCTCACCGTAACAGGGAGTCATAAGGGTTGTTTTCAGAAGTGTTGCAAAGTTCATGGGTTATTCTTGTAGTCAAGAAAGAATTTATTCCTTCTGATTTGTTTAGAAGTTTAATACTGCTGGGCCCCTCGTAGGGTTGACAAAATGTTTGCATGGCCATGCCCAAAGTCTATCTGGAATACGTTCAGATGTTTTGGTAATTTTGATCAATCATAAAGAAACGAGAAACAGAATTTTAATAAAGGAACTCACATATTTATTAATGTGGTATTAGTAATGAAAGGATAATTATAATGATGAATCATTAAAGGTTTTTCCAGGAAACCTAGCTCGGATTGAACTAGGGGCATTGGAGTGTTGCAAGACGCTAACCAGTGTCATTTTACTATTAATGAATATACGAGTGGGAGCTGTTAAATGTTACGTATAAACATTAATAAGTAAATGTCTAGGATCGAACCCGAGACCTCGGGATTGCACACTTTACAAACAAGAATAATGTAAAATATATATATATATATATATATATATATATATATATATATATATATATATATATATATATATATATATATATATATATATATAATAAATGTATTGAATATATATATTTATAACACTTAATGGACTAAACGGTCGTTAGTTATTAACCGTATGGACTAACTATCGTTAAATAAGAAAGATAAGGACTAGAGTGAAACTTGGGTGCAAAGAAGGATCTAGAATCCCCTTTGGGGATGCTAGGCCGGTCGAACAAGGGAGGGGGAAAGCCCAACCCATGTTTGCTTGGTCACCAAGAAATCCTCTAGTATATATACAAGGCTAAGGGTAAGACTTTCACATCTTTTATGCACACACTCTAACCCTAAAACTTTGTTTCTTTCTTTTGTTTTGCTTTGGCCGATCGGTTCACACCCACAAAGGGTTTGGGTCGATTTTGGTTTAATCCAAAATTAAGTGTTTTGTTTACTTGCAACAAACCTTTATTCGTTGGTAGTTTGTGTGTACAAGAACGAGGTAATTACTTACTTTAGTAATTATCAAGAGATCGATAAACAAAACGGTAAGGGGTTTATCATTGATCTAATTGTCCAAGAATCAAGGTTTATTTGAAGTGCATCGGGTACGTTTACTATTTATGTTTTAGTTAATATTTATGTGTTATACTTGATCCTACGCTTCCGCAATATGTGTTATTTGATTGTCAAACTCTAACAGTTTCTACTAACTTTCTACATAAAGTTAAAGTCGTCATTGATATGGTTAGGTCATATGCATGTTACACATAATGAGGATGTAAATGGTGTAGTTGCACAAAGAGTATATTCGAATGGACGTTGTTTTGATGACACAGGTATAAGGTTCTTGTTATTATTTGATGACACAGGTATAATCTTCGTTTCTACTAGCTTTTGCCAGCTTCTAATATTATACCGCCGTTCAAAAAAAAAAGTGGATAACTCATAGATCATTGATGATAAATTAACGAAAAAATAACCACTTAAAGTTGGCTTAGAGGCAAAAGAATTTGTGATTAGCAAAAAGATCGGAAACCATTGTTATAAGAAAAAAAATTAACGAGAAAATGACAACTAGGTTAATAACATATTGATACTAGAAATTATATTGGTAACCATAGTTCTTATAACTATAGCTAATAGTAACCTTGGATGATTATACGTAGGTCTTGTGTATATAAAAAGGAGAAATAATTAACTTAATAAATTTGTACCTAAGAATGGCTAAGATTATACCTAAAAGTGCATGTAATCATACATTAGTGTTAAACAAAAGAATAACTTTCTCACAGACCAATCAACTTGTGAAATGCGGTTTTATACACAAGTTTAGGCATACATTTAGTTACACCAATCAAAATTGTTAAAAAATTGACCATCAATCAATTATAATTTTTGATGAAACTATTTTCTACAACATAGTTATACATTTGTGAAATAATACGTAGTGTTATACATGTTACTACTTTTAGTGAGTTAACAACGCAACAACAAAATTATTGAGCCTGTAATGGAAAACGTAAAAAGTAAGAATGCCTATGTATTGCATAAATGATGACTCTTTTTAGTCGAAATTAGTTGGACTTTTTCTAACATTTTTTTGATTGACTTGGTTAATTGACTTTATTTTTTTTAATTCACATTAGGCATAATATCTTAAAATTCTTCTATTAGTTATAGAAAATCTATTTATAAATTAATGCAACAAATTAAACTTTCTTAGTATAAAAACTCAAGCGTTTCAAAGGCAGCCTTGTTAGTTGGGGTTAAAAAAAATAAATAAAAACTTTGCATGCAAATAATCACATTTTTTGGAACTTACTGATAACTATTTAAGTTAATAATAAAAAACCGAGTACTTGTATAATAAGAGAGGTTATGTTTTCCATCATTTGAAACTTACCGGATAACTATCGGGCAAATGACATTTAAATACATTTAAGTTGACACCTTTTGTTGTTATGTGTAGCCATTTTATTTATTTATTTATTTATTTATTTATTTATTTATTTATTTTTTTGCTATTGTAACACAAACCTTTTGAATTTCGTCTATTGTGTGTATTTTGTGATCGTTTTTCATGTAAAATGATCATTTTACCCCTCAAATTTTGAAAAAAGTAAGGGTAAAATGGTCACAAAATATACACAATAGACGAAATTCAAAAGATTTGTGTTACAATAGCAACAAAAAAACTTGGCTACACATAACAACAAAAAGTGTCAACTTTAATGTATTTAAATGTCATTTGCCCATAACGATTTAAGTGAATGATACAAAAAATGTCACACCCCGCCGAAGGCGGAAACACGAGGTGCAACGAAATCAATATACATTGCCAAAGAGAAATATAACAATACCATAATTTACATTAAAAGAAAAGTATATCATTACAACATTGTTATAGCCGACATTGGCAACTTAAAATATAAAGTTTGGTTCTCAAAAGATAGCATTTTAGTACATAATGATCAGTAGTGACATGTGAAAACTTCATTATGCAAAGACCTTGAAGAAAAGCTTATTGACAATCACCTGAAATGCATGAGAGAAAACGGGTCAACTATGAAAATAGTTGGTGAGTACATACGTTTTACATAATATGAAAACCTTTAAGAGAGAGTATACGTTTTTAGTCTTTGTGCATAGTCCACAATGCAAGGCGTTGTTAATCCACTCAATTGCAAGTCTCGCCCATACAAGACTTGTAACCTGTGTGTTTACAACCCATTGCATAAAAAGTTGTATGCCTAGTAGTCATGTACACGTGGTCAATATAGTTCACAATAAGGGCACATAGTATATAATAAAGTATGTGGCAAGACTCCTAAAATAAATAATATGCGTTCCGTAGACAGGGGAACGAGAGGTTGGCCGACCTCTAATAGCGCTATCCATACTACCTACTGCTCCACACAAGGAAGCCGTACGAACGGTACGTATAAACTGGAGTGCGAACGGCAAACCAGTCGGAAACTAACAATTGCGGATGTACGAACAGTACATCATTCACAAACTATTATATATTATTAAATCAAAGCTACTCCGTAGACAAGGGAGATTTTATGTTGCTCCGTAGACAGGGGAGACTTTATAATGCTGCTCCGTAGACAGGGGAGACTTTGCACTGCTCCGAACATGGGAGACTTTAGGTTATAGTACGTACGGTACATTAAGTTCAAAAGTTCAAGTCAAGTTCAAGAGTTCAAACAAGTTATAAGGTCAAGACAAGTCAAAAGAGTTCAAAATAGTTAAAGGGTTCAAATTCAAGTCAAATGGTTCAAAATATATATCTTACGGTTCTAAAAAGAAATTCAAAGAGTTCAATTAATAATTCATGCATCCACCCCAAAACGATTAAAATAGTTAGAAAAAGGGGTTCGTGAATACTCACATCAAGCAATAGGTAGTGCGTTACAAGTAGGTGTGCACGGAAAACGATGCGCGATGCTCTAACCACAACCTAATATGAATGGTATGATTTAGGTCGTGAAATGATGTCGTGTATGCAATTTATAAAATTTTATATCACCCATACATGTTTGTTTGTATATTTAGTTGTGAAAATATATTTACGTTGATGTTTACTATTAGTAGTTTTAATATATATTTTTAAGTATATGTCGTAGTTTCGATATGAATATTTCGGTAATGAATATTTTGAAAAGTTTACGACTCGATTAAAATAGTTAACCAAAACACTACAACTTTCGTTTAAGTCATTTTAGCTAAAACCGCACCTAAATTGTCTAAAATCCATTTTGAAAAATAAAATTAACAGGTTACTATTCCCTATTAGAAAAGCTGTCAAAATAATACTCTTCGTCGGTATCTTTGTTAAGTCATAACTTGTTCATTTTAACACCGTTTTCAAAGTTCTGCCTATCCCCGCGAAGGTATTTATGTACACTGGTATATTTTGAGGTCTCGGAGACTCGGTTTACCCTTTTAAAGCTCGGTTTTATTAAGTCCAAAATCCGGACAGCAACTATTATTTTATGAAAAAAGTTATTGTTAGTATTATTTGGAAAACTTGTATCTCCTTCATTATAAATCCGTTCTAATCCATTTAAACGACCACGTTTACGTTGAAAAATCTATTTTCCATTTCTTTGACTAAATCCTTGTAAAAAAAAAATAGCTTGATTTTATAAAAGTTAGAAATTTTGGTAGCGCTTCCGCGTATATTTTTAAATAATCCATTTTCCTACTTCAAATCAACTCCAAATCTAACCTAATCTCTTCCACCAATTTCTCCCATCAATAAATAGTTCAAAATACTTATAACAACATAATAATATGTAACTTTGAGGAAAGTGACTAATAAATGTTCAAAAAAAAATTAAAGGGTCTATATTTACACATGTATAATCTTTGCTTTCATAAATCAACTAAAAAATGATATAAGGCTAGATTACTTGTTTTTCTCATCTAAAAATTCTGTAAACATGTATCTACTTGATTTCTTAGTAAAAGGTCACAAACATGAACATAGGTGCTCAAAATTTCTTGACGGTTACCCCCATTGAAGGGCTAGGCCAACATATGTCAGCCCTGGAGTACCGGACTATCCTTAAGTATCGGCTAATGATCCCTCTGTTCCCAGCTGATGAGCCTTGCCCTGTCTGCCACAAGGTTTGTTTGGATTCTTTTGGCGAGCATGCGGTCCATTGCAAGGAGTTACCTGGTTTCAAATATAGGCATGATTTGGTCAGGGATGTTTTGTACGATGTTCTTAAAAGAGCAGGTATTTCTTCTAAAAAAGAGGCCCCTGTGAACTTTTTGACAGATCCGCTTGAAGGTAGGTCTACTTTACGGCCAGCTGATATACTTGTGTTTGGGTGGACTGGGGCGAAACATGCTTGTGTAGATCTTACAGGAGTGTCCCCTCTTGTTGGGCTCAGAGACACTGGGTTTGTTGCAGGACAAGCTGCGTTGAAAGCTGAATCGAGCAAGGTGGCTAAACACGAGAAAGCGTGCTTAGAGAATCAACACGTGTTTATCCCTTTTGCTTTTGATACATTTGGTTTTCTAGCTCCGGAAGCAGAGAAGTTTTTGTCTAGAGTTCAACGAGTTGTGCAAAGTAATTTTTCGACCCTCAAGAATCAAAACTTCATTTTTAATAGGATTGGTTTTGCCATCCAAAAGGGGGTTGCGGCGCAACTTGTTGCTCGTTTGCCTGCCATCTTATTGTAATCCGTTAAGTTGCTTTTAGTTAAAGTAAAAAATAAATAAAATAAATTAATAATAATAATTAAATGAGTTTAAATAAAAATGATACAAATGTTTTGGGGGAATTGATAATCTTACAGTGTGATGAGGAATGTGTGTCGAGTTGATATACCCAGAATTACTAAACCCAATTACCAAACTTTAGCTTCCTAAAATTCCCCAAGAATACCTCCTAGCTCCAAACCCTAAGTTACACTATTGTTTTGAATTGTTTGAAGGAACTGTGAAATATGTATGGTTGTGTCTTGGCGCATCAAATATAAGAGCAAGGGAAATGATATTACTAAATGACTTGTGCTAGTTCCTACTCAAAATATCTAAATTTATAATATATAAAAATTGGGTAAGTAGATGTAATAAATGGTTTTTGGTCAAAACTAGTGAAGGGGGAATGGGGTGCACGGCCAAAATCAAGGAAGTAAGGAGGGTTAAAATTTTTTGTAAGATTTTGTGTAAGAACTTGTCTAAATATCTAGCTTTTTATGTAATTAAATGTATTTAGGTATTAAGTTAGCAAGCAATAAGTTTCAATGGAACAAAATAGAGTGTAATAAAGTTATAAAAGTTATGGAAATGTATTTTGTGTAAGCGTCGGGTGTTTAAATAATTTTCGTTTTGCAAATGCATAAGTCATAGTAAATATATAAAGTTAAGAATATATATAATTAAATAAATTTAAAACACCGGGTAAAATAATACTAAAATTTTTGTAACATTGTAATGAGTATAAAATATATATTAGAACCATTGTTAGGAGTATTGGTTATATTGTTCATGCACAAAAATCGTGTAAAAGCATTTATTTAATAAATAAATATGAACGACTAAAAATGCAAACACAGGCAAGACCCAAAATGAATATGATGATACTGGTACTATGTAGACTAACTCTAGTCTATATGTTGTGCACCAAATGATGTTTCTCGGTTACGCGACTTAACTCTTAAAGTTATATGTAAGATAAAACTCGTAAAACTCAATTTTTCGGAAAATAGTGAATAGTAAAAACTACGATAGTGAATAGTAACTTGTGAATAGTAAATTGTTGAGGTTTGAAAATAAATGTAGACGTGGAAAAATTACGGGTTGTGACCAAAAAGTATTCAAGTTAAATGTCATTTAAAATCAAGGTATCAGGCTAATCATTTTTTGCATGAAAAAGCCGCCATCACCACCATAGTGGAGGTGGTAGGCGAGGCTGGTGGTGGCGGCAGTGGTTAATGGTGGTATTGGTAGGTAGGTGGGTGAGATTGGTGGTGGTTCCCAGTGGTTGGTAGTGGTACTAGTGGGTAGGTTGGTGGTAGCGACAATGATTGATGGTGATAACGACAATGATAGGTGGTGGTGGCGGCAGCTGAACTTGGAATGTGAAACTTAACGAATAATGGTTGCTATATATTTAGTAAAAAATTTCAAATTAATTAAAAAAATAAGTTAAATACCTTTTAAATAGCTTGATAACTTAATTGAAAATAACACTTAACTTGTGTATTTTTTTGTGTTATTCTCCATTTAATTTATGACATATTTTATGATATGTATTTTACGCAACACAATTTTGAATAACTCTTAGGGCTCGGTTATTTATTTATTTTTTTATTTATTTAATGAATTAAGTATCTTAAAGTAAGTGGGTCCCCCTTCCCTTAAAGGCTTTAGATGGAGAGGAGCAAGCTTTTTTATATCTTTGGATATAGAGCTTCTAACACATTTGTGTGGGCCTCAACAATAGAAAAACATTAATATATATCAATGGGCCCACATCATCCCTATTAAGTGGATGTAACATATAAAAGAAACACACCCTTAGAGGGCTTAGGGGCCGGTTTTTTTTTTTACTTGTCTATGTGCTAAAAGTGTGTGCCCAAATAATATAGTAATGTTTTATTTTTTGTCGTGGTCAATTAATTTCTGTTAAATGATCTATATCCACAGGCCAAAAATGACCCACATCTCTCCACTCAGATGCAATAAGAGAAAATGGCTCACATGCTCTTCAATCCACTTATTCCAAAAAAAAAAAAAAAAAAAAAAAAAAAAAAAAAAAAAAAAAAAAGGAGGCAAGGCCTTAGTACGGTTAGCTGTTAGCCTTGGCGTCATCCCACTAGCCAAGCGTATAACGCGAGCCTTACACTAGATTTTGTGTCATAGGGTCTAGCGCTATACTCACCAGCCAAGCGATAGGTGTTTATTATTATTATTATTATTATTATTATTATTTGGTTAAGTTATGTCTGAGCCATTAGGTGTCTTATAACACAAAGTTTGAAGAGAATGCGTTTTTTGCTTTAAGTTACAAAGGCTTGTTTTATAGAAAAGTATTAAAATGACAAAACATTTTTCTATAACACGAGCCCTATCGCTCCAAGGGGGTATGCTCTTACTCGACTCTGTAACACACCCAGGTCATTTGCTTGCACACTCACATCATGCTCAGCCACGTGCAGACACGCATATAACACAACAACCACAAGTGGGTTTGTTAAAAATAACAAACATTTTAGAAAATAATAGAAAATAGTTACTCCCTATTAAAAACGTATTGTTTCCACTTTTCTATATCGATATCGTTTATACTTTATATGTATTAGCAATCTTGGTATAAAGTTGGCAATTTTTAACTGTAATCAATTTGTCACAATACTTGTACAATTCTGATTATTCTGTTGAGATCATAGTAGTCGTTTTTATAACAAGCATCAAACAACTTCTGATGAATGTTAATGTCTACTCAAGACAATTTTATACCAATGTTAAAATCTACCAGGATGTGTCAGATTGAGTGTGTTTGTCGCAAAACGTTTAGGAGCATTTAAAAGCGGTGAGCGTTAAGCGTTATAGTTTTTAATACTCGTTTGGCGAACAAGTAGCTTTATTTATTTTTTTTGAAATGCTATTTTTCCAACACGCTCTATGAAGTAGTATTTAGGAGTGTTGAACATTTAATAGTTGTTTTACAAATTAGAGAAAATTCCAAAATACATCCCTGAAGTATCTCAAATGATACGTTTACATCCTTTTTCTTTTTTTGTCTCAAATATCATCCCTCCGTTAGTAACTTTGGAACAAATACATCCCTATGGACTAACGATGCAAAATTTTGCCCGTTAAGTACCCCACGTGTTAGTCACGTGAGGGGTATTTTTGTCTTTTTACACACCCCTTTTATATATAACGCCTCTTTTAGGGGGAAATCATAATCCACCATCTCGTTTTCCCTCTAAAACACACAGATATACCAAGAGGCGAAAAACTAAAAACCCCCAAATCCAATTCCAGTGTTCAATTAAAAAACCCCAAATCCAATTATAATTAAAAACAATGGTGGTTGTGGAATGGAGAATTCGCGACTATGATGATCCTGTGGATGAACAACAAGCATACAGTAAGTTTAATTTTATGTATAACCACATAATCTTTTAATGATTGAAACCCTAATATTGTATTTGTTAATTGTTAATAGCAGGTTCAAGACAAAACTTTTTCTCATTGAAGATTCATCATGGTGGTTTTTTCACTAACCCCCCAGGTAGAACCTACACAAATGGGAAACATAATTATGTGGACTTTATAGATGTGGACTTATTTTCTGTGATTGAGTTAAATGACATGGTTAAAATGTTAGGTTACAAGGGTAAAGGTTGTAAGATGTTCTATCATTGGAGAGTACCTAACTCTGAATTAGATCATGGATTACAAGCACTAGGTGGTGATATGGATGTGCTTAACTTAGTTGGGTATGCTTATAAGATCAAACTGATTGATGTGTATATTGAGCATGATTATAAAGTTCTAGATACTTATTTGAAATCACCATTTACATCACCACAGAAAGTGATTTTGGAGGAAATAGATGTAGAAGAAACTAGTGCTTTAGTTAAGAAGACCATTAAGTAGCCTGCTTTGAATTCAAGTCTAGTTAGGATGCCTTTTAAGAAGCCTGGTTTGAAGGAAACTAGATTGCCAATGTTGTTGCTTGAGGATGGACCAAGTGAGAATGCAAATGTAGATGGACCACCTATGAATGCTTATGTAGATGGACCAAGTGTGCCTGTGGATAGTGATGCACCTATTTTCAGTGAGGCAGCAAGTGTGAATGAGACTAGTGATGCTTGTGACTCTGAGAGTTTTAGTGGAGGGTATGAAACTAGTTCTGAGACTGAGGATAGCCAAGATAGTGATTATATACAAACAGACGAGGAACATGAGATAAATGAAGTGGATGTAGATATGGAAGAATTCTATAAAAATGTTGATACAGATGCAGAATGGGCTGGTGTTAGAAATGACAATGCCAGTGAGACTGTTGACTTAGGAGTGGAAGAAGCATATGATCTAGATGACTTTGATATGCCTATGTACATTGAAAGTGAAAGTGAGGCTGAAAGTGTTAATGGAAAAAATACTAATAGAAGAAAGAGAGCAATGGCAAATTTAAGAAAGGAAGTAGGTCATCATAGTGGGAGTGTAGGTCAAAGTAAAGAGTCATTCTTTGTGGGAAGACAGTTTGGGAATAAAAAAAGAAATTTCAGCAATGGTTAATCAAGTTGCTGTGGCTACTAGAAGACAGTTGTACACTTGGAAAAATGAAAAACAAAGGGTAAGAGTAGTATGCAGGGGAAAGTGTCCTGTGTTTACAGAGTCCACTGGGTCAACAAAAGCTAGTGGGTCAAGTACAACTGGGCCAAATGATGTTGGGCAGGGAATAAAAAAAGTGGTGGATTGAGGATAAAGGTAGGTGAGAAAAAGGGCTCTTATCTTTATGAACATATTACATGTCCATGGACTTTGCACATTTCAAATGACAATCAAGGCACATGGACTGTGCAAACCCTAAATGATTCACATGATTGTCTGCAAACAAGAGATGTGAAAAAGTGCACAAACAAGTTTCTTTCCAAAGATGTTGAAGAAGTCATCAAACCAAACCCTGATATCCCAATTAAAGCCTTAAAGGAACAACTTCAACAGAAATATCAACTTAATATCTCTACAAGCAAGATGAAAAGAGCAAAGGGTCAGGCAGTGATGAAGGTTAAGGGTGATTTTAGTGAACAGTATGGTGGTATAAGAGATTATGTCTTAGAGCTGCAAAGGAGCAATGAAGACACAACTGTTAAGCTAGATCTAGAAAGAGACTATAATCCCAATGAAACAACAAGACAATTCAAAAGGATATATGTGTGTATTGGAGCTTTGAAAAGAGGGTTTAAAGCAGGGTTAAGAGACTTGCTTGGGCTAGATGGTTGTTTTATGAAAGGAAAGTACCCCGGTCAATTACTCACTGCTGTTGGGATAGATGCAAACCATGGGACATATCCACTTGCCTATGCCATTGTGGAAGCAGAAAACATGAGTGCTTGGTGTTGGTTTCTGACTTGTTTGGGTGATGACTTGGATTTGGGACCCATGTCCAATTTCACTTTTATAACTGATAGACAAAAGGTAAACTTCCTTAATTCCTATCTATTTATTAAATGTGTCTAATAATTACTAATTCTAATTTATGCTATTGTAGGGCCTTATACCTGCAATTGTCAAAGTTTTCCCATGTGCTGAGCATAGATTTTGTGTAAGACATATTTATGAGAATATGAAGCAAAAATGGAAAGGTGAAGAATACAAAAAATTAGTTTGGAAATGTGCACAGCACTGGTCAAGAAAAATTAGTTTGGCAATGGACAAGTTAAAAAAGCTGGATGAAGAAGCCTATGACTATTTGAGGAAGATACCTGCACAACACTGGTCAAGATCCCATTTCAGTGGTAATGTTATTTTATATTCTATTGCTTGATTTGCTTTCAATACTTATCATATAAAATGCTTATTTCTAGTACCCACGGTATTGCTTAATGTAGGTAGAGCACATTGTGATGTTGTCACACCCCCAAGATCGGGTCCAGCGGAAGCATACATGCAGCTGGGGTGTAACTCAATTGATATCACAACACAAGTACAAAAATGGTTTTCACTTCAATTATATAGAATAAAATAGTTAAGTCATAAATGTTGAATTTACATTTTTAAAAGTAGTGCGGAAGTAGGCCCTTAAAAATGGTTTAAAACGGTCCCCATATAAATAATCAGAGTCTTCTATGACCATGCCATGCCCTGCCAAAACCTCCTGTAGCGTGCCATATGCTTAAAACATGAAAATACATGCTAAAGTGTCAACACGAGGTTGGTGAGTTCATAGAGTTTGTTTAACAAATAATGCCTATAGAGAAAAGATCGCCCAGCAAAGGCATCGTAAATCCACTCAGTTGCAAGTCCCGCCATAAGAGACTTGTAACCTGTGTGTTTACAACCCACTGCCAAATGTGTTAAAGTCTACGTGAACATAAGTAATAATAGTATCCAAATTCCTAGATAAATATAGCAAAACGGCTATATAAATAAAATGATTCAGTCAAAGAGGTTATCTAAACAATACTGACAATGTCGCCAGATAAATAATACTGACAATGTCGCCAGATAAACAATACTGACAATGTCTCCAGATAAACAATACTGACAATGTCGCCAGATAAACAATTATGACAATGTGGTCATGTAAACAAGGATAATCAATCCCATGAAATACAAGAAAATCAAACATACCAATGAATGCAGGTGGTTAAATATACCAAAGAAAATACCGATAGTCAAGCATACTAATGAAGTGCAGGTGATCAAATGTATATTTAGAAAAAGCTGGGAATATTTGAGAAATCAACCAGGTAAAACAAGTAATGCGTTTTAAGTAAAACGAGCATGTATTCTCCCCCAAAGAGTTTGCAAAACAATCAAAATAGTAGGGGCTATGACTCACCTGGAGCGATAGCAATGATGACAAGAATGGATACACGGAAATGAGGCACGATCTCTAACCGCAACCTAATATGAATGATATGATCTAATGTAAGAAATGAAATGATGCTACACATGCAAATACGTATATTATCGATACCACTCATTAGTTTTGAAAATAACGTTTATCGTCGACAAATACATTTTTGTCGTCTCGTTAGGTTAATAACCACTTTTCATGGAAATAGGTTGAAACGATACTCCATGATCCTTGTTTGGTGTCTTATTGGCAAATATAAGGTTTTCGTCGCAAAAATAGCATTTTCGTTACTTGAAAAATATGCCCAAAATGGCCTCGCAAAACAAGTCGCGAAATGTTGTACGTTAAGGGTTAGTGATGAAACTCGGCGTTTTTGAAAACCTTGTAACAATATCTTGAAGTCGTGTCATTTAACTTTTGGCGATACGGGTCTCGATCGATGAGAAAATCGACTCTTATTGTTGTTACTTGAAAGTATTATGTTCAACACTTAGAAAAATTTCATTATAGTAAAAGCTGTCAAAATATATAGTTTATCGGGTATATAGATGAGGTCGTAGTTTATTCGTTATAAGTCTATTCGACGAACGGCCAAATGATTTGAAAAGCTTGTTGGAAGATCTTAATTTCATAAAACTACTGCTCGGACTCAAATTGATCCGATCATGAAGAAAAACAGCCAAGAAAGTGGTGTCTCGCAAAGACAGTTTTGCGGCAAAATAATAATAGAAAAGCTGATGGAAATTTGTAAAAATCGTCTAAGTTCAAACGCTTGTATCTATTTCGTTATAAGCTCGTTTTCTACGTTCTTTATATCCCCGGAATCGTGTGACAACGTATTAATATATTTTTGATAAGTCGGAACGGCTAGATCGAGTTTTAGGCCTCGAAACAGTCCAAGAAAATCGTGGGACAGCAAGTAATTTTTCAGAAAATAGTTTTCGTCGTTAAGATTGGAAATAGCGTATCTTTTTCGTCGTAACTCGGATTTTAGTGATTCAAGCGGCCACGGTTTCGTTTTTGAAAATATTTTCTGAACATATAACCCAATGTTACCCGGAAACCCCTGAGTTTTCTGAAATTGGCGATTTGGGACAGAACCTATATTTGAAAGTATTTTTCGTTGTTAATATTCGGAAAATCATATCTCCTTCGTTATTAACTCGTTTTTATCCCCATTTTCGGCCATAGTTTCGTATCGGAGAGTATTTTCTAAATCTTTGGTCAAAAGTTACACCCTTGCCCCTGATCTTCCCACGTTTGCCAAAAAGGGACAGCAACATTTTGAAAGTGTCAAAAATAGATTTTCCTAGTTTCTAACTTGTTCCAACTTCAACCAAACCACTTTCAATCACCACAAAACTAGTCTAATCCTACCATACACCTTCTTAGGGTGTCATGGGTTCCTAAACATCACCAATCTTAGTGGATCTAATGAGATTGCTAGTAAAAATTATAGATCTAAGTTTATAAAAACAAATTGAGTAATAAGTGGTATGGATCTTTCATACTTGCATGTTTTGTTACTAGATCATGAAAATATATAAAATAGATGTTTAAAAGAGTAGGAAAGATTATTAGTAACTTACTTGAAGATTTGAGATGATTTGGATGAAAATATGTAATTAACCTAGGGATTTTTATTTCAAAATCTTAACTAGGGATACAATCAAGACTTGATTATAACTTGGAATTCAAAAATTGATGGTTCTTCTTGGTGTTCTTCCTTTGGTCGATCCACACACAAGGAAGGAGAGAAAAAATGATGACAAGTTTGCTAGTTGTTTGATGTGTAAATGAAATTTTATTGATGATATGAAGTATATATATTTGGTCTTGGTCAAATTCATGTAATTATTTAATTAGGGATGCAAGATCCATAAAAGGGGGAAAAGAAAGAAGTAAGTGTGCTCATTTAATGAGCTTGTCCACCTAGTGCAAGTATTAGTTAGTTTTGGTTATGTATTGGGTGTTATCGGGTACCGAGTTAACTAAAAATAAATGTTAACGAGGTGAAATAAAATACGACCAAGTTGTAAAAGTTGTAAAATATTATTCCTGATGATAATCGGGTGTTAAAATAATTAGCGGGTTGAAATATCGCAAACCGACAGAGTAATAAGCTCCGACCGTAAAATATAGTAATTGATTAGAAAACACTGGGTAAATTAATAATATAATTTTTATATTATTATTATGAGTATGTAAATAGATTAGGATCATAGTCGGGAGTATTGGGTATACGTTCGTAGTAAAAACTGAGTGGTAACATTAATTACAAATTAAGCATACGTATATAGAGATAATGCATATCCGTGTAGGGCCTAAAATGTGATGATGATGTAACCGAGGATATGTAGACTACTCCAGTCTATATGACGTGTCATTAATGAATGATGCATGAATTTACAGCAAAACCACATTGGTTACGCGAATTTGAAGACCCGTAAACTCAGTTTACGATGAAATGAACGGCAATCGTGAATAGTGATTTCCTTCCGGGAATGAATAGTGTCACATGAATAGTAAAATTTTTGAATGCTTCCCGAAATGTCAAATTGACCTCAAAAACGATGAATAGTGATCGATGAATAGTAAATGGTGAATAGTAACTTGTGAATAGTAAAATGTCGAGGGTTGGAAAATGACCGGAAATTACGAGTTGTGACAGTCTTCCTTTCTAACAGGAACTTCGTCCCGAAGTTCAGTTTTTGTAAGTCTCTAGAATGGTATAGGTGAAAAGATGGTGATAATTGAGAATTTCAGCGAACTTCCACGATAGGAATTTGACTCTGCTTCAACCGTTCGACCTAACAGTCCATGATTTCTAGTTGTTCTCTTACAAGGTTTAGGTTTGTCATTGAGTTGGATTCCTTCCAATGGAATCATAAGTGACTAATCTGAAAGTCATTTCCTGGGTTTGAATAGGCGAACCATAGTTGTGTAATCCGGCTATTTTCTAACAAGGCTCAAGTCTGGTGGCCACTAGGCCTACTCTGTCTGAAATATTACGTGGTCCAGTGTATATCAGGTTTAACTTTCCAAATTTTTCCGAATAATATCATGCCTTTCCTAGGCAGAACTTTCAACATGATCTGGCTACCAATTTGAAGTTTTAATGGTTTACAACTTATAGAATTTGTTATTGATTCTTGACTTGTAGGAAATTTCTGGTTATTTCATGAATGCCTACTAGACTAGTGAGTTAGGATTTTCCAATTTCGATTCGTGAATGGATAGGGGCACTTCGACCATAGAGTGCGTCAAATGGTGTAGTCTCTAAGCTCGTGTGGTAACTATTGTTATAAAGGAATCTGATTTATGGCAAATGGTTAATCCAACCACTTCTAGAGTCAATGACTCATACTCTGAGCATATCTCCCTATGTTTGAATCGTTCTCTCATTCTGACCATTGGTCTGTAGATGATAGGTGGTGTAGTTCCAAAGAGATCTTAATGAAATCGCTAAGAGTTTAGGTGAATTAAATTCCTCTATTAGGAGTAATTAAGATTGATATCATGAATCTTGTTTTGAAAGACTTACAGGGTTAAATCCTTAAAAGGGTGTTGTTGGAAATAATAGGTTAAGATAAGGTTGTGATCCTCCGCAGGATGTCAGGAATTGAGTCTTTCTCCACCTACGGTGCTTAGTCTCTATTACTAAGATTTTCCCCAAGTTATATGTCATCAAATCACAAACTCCTAAAGATATGAGTGAGGTAATATAGTGATTGATTTTCAAAGCTTTTTTTGAGATTGTGTGTTTTGTTCATAAACCTCCCCTGAGTAAATGAATTTACAACTTTAAGCAAACAACTTTTTAAGTAACATTTTTCTTGATGTTTCAGAATTTAATAGTTATGCAAGATAGAACTATTTTCAACATAAGGTGGATAATATGATTTACCAAAAATCGATGTTTAAAATTTCCTAGCATCTAGTAGTTTTGTAAAAGATTAACCAAAAGGAATTTGCTTGTCAAAATAAGTGCCTCAGAAAAAGTATTTCTTACAAGATATATGTTTTGTATAACGGTAGTTTGGAGAAAAATCCATTTAAAAGTGAAAGTATTAAGTGGATAAAATATTTAGGTATGTATGTATGCACAAATGCATAGGTGTCTAACATGTTTGAATAAAGGCTACTGGTGAGGACATGTTCAATTTATAGTCTCGGTTAAAAGGTTGAATTTATCTTTATGGTGTTGCTTAGTGAGCACTCGTATCGAAACTAATCCTTATAATTTAGTTAAGCCAATACTTTCCAGATGATGGAATTTTTGGTGATTAGGCCAGTGATAGTGGTTCGAATAGTTTTGTGATGTCTTGGGATTTCTGTTGAGTTTTGAATGGTCTTACTGTACCGAGGGATCCTCCTCATAGAAGGTATGGAAAGTCTTTCCTAGGGAGGTCATTGATAATATCCACTTATCAATATTGGTAGTAGTGAGTGATGGTGAGAAGGGAAGAGACTATGACAACTGCAGCATAATGAGATCGTGATATAAGAAAATACTGTGATGCAAGTGTATTGTGCATAAATATGAAAGTTCATGAAATAAAATGACTAGTTGACAAGTTTCCAATCGGTGGTTCACGAAGTGATGAAAAGTAGGAATGTTATGACAACGAAAGTATACACACACATAAATGAAGCACTTGGAAAATGAGTTGAGAATTTATTCCGGACAAAATTTTATTATAACCATTCTTAGTGTTGCAAAATTCATTTCTGAGTCAGACATAGGTGGTCAGCCTATATCTCACTATCCCGGGTTGAATATAGATGACCAGTCTATATCCCACCGAGGTTCCATGAATTTTGAAATACTCAGCTCAGTTATACTAAGACTATGTCCTTCACAATTACCAAGAGGTTCAGAAAGACTAAGGCAGGTGACCAAACTCAAGGTCGAATGATGAAACTATGCAAGGAAAACATAATACGGTGACATATACGATACGTGAACATGCTCATATGAAAGACAATGATAGTAGTCAGCTAGAATAAATGGATATAATATACCAGATAATGAGACGCAAATCTCATCACCTAAGTCAGCAACAAACCACAAGTGAGGCATCATCTTGGCAGGCAGGCACGTGACGGTCATAGGGTTAAGTTTTTCGTAAAAGTAGCTATAGTCTAGGTTTTAAAAAAACACTTAGTTCGCTATAGCCAAAGCTCTGGTACCAATCTGTCACACCCCCAAGATCGGGTCCAGCGGAAGCATACATGCAGCTGGGGTGTAACTCATTTGATATCACAACACAAGTACAAAAATGGTTTTCACTTCAATTATATAGAATAAAATAGTTAAGTCATAAATGTTGAATTTACATTTTTAAAAGTAGTGCGGAAGTAGGCCCTTAAAAATGGTTTAAAACGGTCCCCATATAAATAATCAGAGTCTTCTATGACCATGCCATGCCCTGCCAAAACCTCCTGTAGCGTGCCATATGCTTAAAACATGAAAATACATGCTAAAGTGTCAACACGAGGTTGGTGAGTTCATAGAGTTTGTTTAACAAATAATGCCTATAGAGAAAAGATCGCCCAGCAAAGGCATCGTAAATCCACTCAGTTGCAAGTCCCGCCATAAGAGACTTGTAACCTGTGTGTTTACAACCCACTGCCAAATGTGTTAAAGTCTACGTGAACATAAGTAATAATAGTATCTAAATTCCTAGATAAATATAGCAAAACGGCTATATAAATAAAATGATTCAGTCAAAGAGGTTATCTAAACAATACTGACAATGTCGCCAGATAAATAATACTGACAATGTCGCCAGATAAACAATACTGACAATGTCTCCAGATAAACAATACTGACAATGTCGCCAGATAAACAATTATGACAATGTGGTCATGTAAACAAGGATAATCAATCCCATGAAATACAAGAAAATCAAACATACCAATGAATGCAGGTGGTTAAATATACCAAAGAAAATACCGATAGTCAAGCATACTAATGAAGTGCAGGTGATCAAATGTATATTTAGAAAAAGCTGGGAATATTTGAGAAATCAACCAGGTAAAACAAGTAATGCGTTTTAAGTAAAACGAGCATGTATTCTCCCCCAAAGAGTTTGCAAAACAATCAAAATAGTAGGGGCTATGACTCACCTGGAGCGATAGCAATGATGACAAGAATGGATACACGGAAATGAGGCACGATCTCTAACCGCAACCTAATATGAATGATATGATCTAATGTAAGAAATGAAATGATGCTACACATGCAAATACGTATGTTATCGATACCACTCATTAGTTTTGAAAATAACGTTTATCGTCGACAAATACATTTTTGTCGTCTCGTTAGGTTAATAACCACTTTTCATGGAAATAGGTTGAAACGATACTCCATGATCCTTGTTTGGTGTCTTATTGGCAAATATAAGGTTTTCGTCGCAAAAATAGCATTTTCGTTACTTGAAAAATATGCCCAAAATGGCCTCGCAAAACAAGTCGCGAAATGTTGTACGTTAAGGGTTAGTGATGAAACTCGGCGTTTTTGAAAACCTTGTAACAATATCTTGAAGTCGTGTCATTTAACTTTTGGCGATACGGGTCTCGATCGATGAGAAAATCGACTCTTATTGTTGTTACTTGAAAGTATTATGTTCAACACTTAGAAAAATTTCATTATAGTAAAAGCTGTCAAAATATATAGTTTATCGGGTATATAGATGAGGTCGTAGTTTATTCGTTATAAGTCTATTCGACGAACGGCCAAATGATTTGAAAAGCTTGTTGGAAGATCTTAATTTCATAAAACTACTGCTCGGACTCAAATTGATCCGATCATAAAGAAAAACAGCCAAGAAAGTGGTGTCTCGCAAAGACAGTTTTGCGGCAAAATAATAATAGAAAAGCTGATGGAAATTTGTAAAAATCGTCTAAGTTCAAACGCTTGTATCTATTTCGTTATAAGCTCGTTTTCTACGTTCTTTATATCCCCGGAATCGTGTGACAACGTATTAATATATTTTTGATAAGTCGGAACGGCTAGATCGAGTTTTAGGCCTCGAAACAGTCCAAGAAAATCGTGGGACAGCAAGTAATTTTTCAGAAAATAGTTTTCGTCGTTAAGATTGGAAATAGCGTATCTTTTTCGTCGTAACTCGGATTTTAGTGATTCAAGCGGCCACGGTTTCGTTTTTGAAAATATTTTCTGAATATATAACCCAATGTTACCCGGAAACCCCTGAGTTTTCTGAAATTGGCGATTTGGGACAGAACCTATATTTGAAAGTATTTTTCGTTGTTAATATTCGGAAAATCATATCTCCTTCGTTATTAACTCGTTTTTATCCCCATTTTCGGCCATAGTTTCGTATCGGAGATTATTTTCTAAATCTTTGGTCAAAAGTTACACCCTTGCCCCTGATCTTCCCACGTTTGCCAAAAAGGGACAGCAACATTTTGAAAGTGTCAAAAATAGATTTTCCTAGTTTCTAACTTGTTCCAACTTCAACCAAACCACTTTCAATCACCACAAAACTAGTCTAATCCTACCATACACCTTCTTAGGGTGTCATGGGTTCCTAAACATCACCAATCTTAGTGGATCTAATGAGATTGCTAGTAAAAATTATAGATCTAAGTTTATAAAAACAAATTGAGTAATAAGTGGTATGGATCTTTCATACTTGCATGTTTTGTTACTAGATCATGAAAATATATAAAATAGATGTTTAAAAGAGTAGGAAAGATTATTAGTAACTTACTTGAAGATTTGAGATGATTTGGATGAAAATATGTAATTAACCTAGGGATTTTTATTTCAAAATCTTAACTAGGGATACAATCAAGACTTGATTATAACTTGGACTTCAAAAATTGATGGTTTCTTCTTGGTGTTCTTCCTTTGGTCGATCCACACACAAGGAAGGAGAGAAAAAATGATGACAAGTTTGCTAGTTGTTTAATGTGTAAATGAAATTTTATTGATGATATGAAGTATATATATTTGGTCTTGGTCAAATTCATGTAATTATTTAATTAGGGATGCAAGATCCATAAAAGGGGGAAAAGAAAGAAGTAAGTGTGCTCATTTAATGAGCTTGTCCACCTAGTGCAAGTATTAGTTAGTTTTGGTTATGTATTGGGTGTTATCGGGTACCGAGGTAACTAAAAATAAATGTTAACGAGGTGAAATAAAATACGACCAAGTTGTAAAAGTTGTAAAATATTATTCCTGATGATAATCGGGTGTTAAAATAATTATCGGGTTGAAATATCGCAAACCGACAGAGTAATAAGCTCCGACCGTAAAATATAGTAATTGATTAGAAAACACTGGGTAAATTAATAATATAATTTTTATATTATTATTATGAGTATGTAAATAGATTAGGATCATAGTCGGGAGTATTGGGTATACGTTCGTAGTAAAAACTGAGTGGTAACATTAATTACAAATTAAGCATACGTATATAGAGATAATGCATATCCGTGTAGGGCCTAAAATGTGATGATGATGTAACCGAGGATATGTAGACTACTCCAGTCTATATGACGTGTCATTAATGAATGATGCATGAATTCACAGCAAAACCACATTGGTTACGCGAATTTGAAGACCCGTAAACTCAGTTTACGATGAAATGAACGGCAATCGTGAATAGTGATTTCCTTCCGGAAATGAATAGTGTCACATGAATAGTAAAATTTTTGAATGCTTCCCGAAATGTCAAATTGACCTCAAAAATGATGAATAGTGATCGATGAATAGTAAATGGTGAATAGTAACTTGTGAATAGTAAATTGTCGAGGGTTGGAAAATGACCGGAAATTACGAGTTGTGACAGTCTTCCCTTCTTACAGGAACTTCGTCCCGAAGTTCAGTTTTTGTAAGTCTCTAGAATGGTATAGGTGAAAAGATGGTGATAATTGAGAATTTCAGCGAACTTCCACGATAGGAATTTGACTCTGCTTCAACCGTTCGACCTAACAGTCCATGATTTCTAGTTGTTCTCTTACAAGGTTTAGGTTTGTCATTGAGTTGGATTCCTTCCAATGGAATCATAAGTGACTAATCTGAAAGTCATTTCCTGGGTTTGAATAGGCGAACCATAGTTGTGTAATCCGGCTATTTTCTAACAAGGCTCAAGTCTGGTGGCCACTAGGCCTACTCTGTCTGAAATATTACGTGGTCCAGTGTATATCAGGTTTAACTTTCCAAATTTTTCCGAATAATATCATGCCTTTCCTAGGCAGAACTTTCAACATGATCTGGCTACCAATTTGAAGTTTTAATGGTTTACAACTTATAGAATTTGTTATTGATTATTGACTTGTAGGAAATTTCTGGTTATTTCATGAATGCCTACTAGACTAGTGAGTTAGGATTTTCCAATTTCGATTCGTGAATGGATAGGGGCACTTCGACCATAGAGTGCGTCAAATGGTGTAGTCTCTAAGCTCGTGTGGTAACTATTGTTATAAAGGAATCTGATTTATGGCAAATGGTTAATCCAACCACTTCTAGAGTCAATGACTCATACTCTGAGCATATCTCCCTATGTTTGAATCGTTCTCTCATTCTGACCATTGGTCTGTAGATGATAGGTGGTGTAGTTCCAAAGAGATCTTAATGAAATCGCTAAGAGTTGAGGTGAATTAAATTCCTCTATTAGGAGTAATTAAGATGGATATCATGAATCTTGTTTTGAAAGACTTACAGGGTTAAATCCTTAAAAGGGTGTTGTTGGAAATAATAGGTTAAGATAAGGTTGTGATCCTCCGCAGGATGTCAGGAATTGAGTCTTTCTCCACCTACGGTGCTTAGTCTCTATTACTAAGATTTTCCCCAAGTTATATGTCATCAAATCACAAACTCCTAAAGATATGAGTAAGGTAATATAGTGATTGATTTTCAAAGCTTGTTTTGAGATTGTGTGTTTTGTTCATAAACCTCCCCTGAGTAAATGAATTTACAACTTTAAGCAAACAGCTTTTTAAGTAACATTTTTCTTGATGTTTCAGAATTTAATAGTTATGCAAGATAGAACTATTTTCAACATAAGGTGGATAATATGATTTACCAAAAATCGATGTTTAAAATTTCCTAGCATCTAGTAGTTTTGTAAAAGATTAACCAAAAGGAATTTGCTTGTCAAAATAAGTGCCTCAGAAAAAGTATTTCTTACAAGATATATGTTTTGTATAACGGTAGTTTGGAGAAAAATCCATTTAAAAGTGAAAGTATTAAGTGGATAAAATATTTAGGTATGTATGTATGCACAAATGCATAGGTGTCTAACATGTTTGAATAAAGGCTACTGGTGAGGACATGTTCAATTTATAGTCTCGGTTAAAAGGTTGAATTTATCTTTATGGTGTTGCTTAGTGAGCACTCGTATCGAAACTAATCCTTATAATTTAGTTAAGCCAATACTTTCCAGATGATGGAATTTTTGGTGATTAGGCTAGTGATAGTGGTTCGAATAGTTTTGTGATGTCTTGGGATTTCTGTTGAGTTTTGAATGGTCTTACTGTACCGAGGGATCCTCCTCATAGAAGGTATGGAAAGTCTTTCCTAGGGAGGTCATTGATAATATCCACTTATCAATATTGGTAGTAGTGAGTGATGGTGAGAAGGGAAGAGACTATGACAACTGCAGCATAATGAGATCGTGATATAAGAAAATACTGTGATGCAAGTGTATTGTGCATAAATATGAAAGTTCATGAAATAAAATGACTAGTTGACAAGTTTCCAATCGGTGGTTCACGAAGTGATGAAAAGTAGGAATGTTATGACAACGAAAGTATACACACACATAAATGAAGCACTTGGAAAATGAGTTGAGAATTTATTCCGGACAAAATTTTATTATAACCATTCTTAGTGTTGCAAAATTCATTTCTGAGTCAGACATAGGTGGTCAGCCTATATCTCACTATCCCGGGTTGAATATAGATGACCAGTCTATATCCCACCGAGGTTCCATGAATTTTGAAATACTCAGCTCAGTTATACTAAGACTATGTCCTTCACAATTACCAAGAGGTTCAGAAAGACTAAGGCAGGTGACCAAACTCAAGGTCGAATGATGAAACTATGCAAGGAAAACATAATACGGTGACATATACGATACGTGAACATGCTCATATGAAAGACAATGATAGTAGTCAGCTAGAATAAATGGATATAATATACCAGATAATGAGACGCAAATCTCATCACCTAAGTCAGCAACAAACCACAAGTGAGGCATCATCTTGGCAGGCAGGCACGTGACGGTCATAGGGTTAAGTTTTTCGTAAAAGTAGCTATAGTCTAGGTTTTAAAAAAACACTTAGTTCGCTATAGCCAAAGCTCTGGTACCAATCTGTCACACCCCCAAGATTGGGTCCAGCGGAAGCATACATGCAGCTGGGGTGTAACTCATTTGATATCACAACACAAGTACAAAAATGGTTTTCACTTCAATTATATAGAATAAAATAGTTAAGTCATAAATGTTGAATTTACATTTTTAAAAGTAGTGCGGAAGTAGGCCCTTAAAAATGGTTTAAAACGGTCCCCATATAAATAATCAGAGTCTTCTATGACCATGCCATGCCCTGCCAAAACCTCCTGTAGCGTGCCATATGCTTAAAACATGAAAATACATGCTAAAGTGTCAACACGAGGTTGGTGAGTTCATAGAGTTTGTTTAACAAATAATGCCTATAGAGAAAAGATCGCCCAGCAAAGGCATCGTAAATCCACTCAGTTGCAAGTCCCGCCATAAGAGACTTGTAACCTGTGTGTTTACAACCCACTGCCAAATGTGTTAAAGTCTACGTGAACATAAGTAATAATAGTATCCAAATTCCTAGATAAATATAGCAAAACGGCTATATAAATAAAATGATTCAGTCAAAGAGGTTATCTAAACAATACTGACAATGTCGCCAGATAAATAATACTGACAATGTCGCCAGATAAACAATACTGACAATGTCTCCAGATAAACAATACTGACAATGTCGCCAGATAAACAATTATGACAATGTGGTCATGTAAACAAGGATAATCAATCCCATGAAATACAAGAAAATCAAACATACCAATGAATGCAGGTGGTTAAATATACCAAAGAAAATACCGATAGTCAAGCATACTAATGAAGTGCAAGTGATCAAATGTATATTTAGAAAAAGCTGGGAATATTTGAGAAATCAACCAGGTAAAACAAGTAATGCGTTTTAAGTAAAACGAGCATGTATTCTCCCCCAAAGAGTTTGCAAAACAATCAAAATAGTAGGGGCTATGACTCACCTGGAGCGATAGCAATGATGACAAGAATGGATACACGGAAATGAGGCACGATCTCTAACCGCAACCTAATATGAATGATATGATCTAATGTAAGAAATGAAATGATGCTACACATGCAAATACGTATATTATCGATACCACTCATTAGTTTTGAAAATAACGTTTATCGTCGACAAATACATTTTTGTCGTCTCGTTAGGTTAATAACCACTTTTCATGGAAATAGGTTGAAACGATACTCCATGATCCTTGTTTGGTGTCTTATTGGCAAATATAAGGTTTTCGTCGCAAAAATAGCATTTTCGTTACTTGAAAAATATGCCCAAAATGGCCTCGCAAAACAAGTCGCGAAATGTTGTACGTTAAGGGTTAGTGATGAAACTCGGCGTTTTTGAAAACCTTGTAACAATATCTTGAAGTCGTGTCATTTAACTTTTGGCGATACGGGTCTCGATCGATGAGAAAATCGACTCTTATTGTTGTTACTTGAAAGTATTATGTTCAACACTTAGAAAAATTTCATTATAGTAAAAGCTGTCAAAATATATAGTTTATCGGGTATATAGATGAGGTCGTAGTTTATTCGTTATAAGTCTATTCGACGAACGGCCAAATGATTTGAAAAGCTTGTTGGAAGATCTTAATTTCATAAAACTACTGCTCGGACTCAAATTGATCCGATCATGAAGAAAAACAGCCAAGAAAGTGGTGTCTCGCAAAGACAGTTTTGCGGCAAAATAATAATAGAAAAGCTGATGGAAATTTGTAAAAATCGTCTAAGTTCAAACGCTTGTATCTATTTCGTTATAAGCTCGTTTTCTACGTTCTTTATATCCCCGGAATCGTGTGACAACGTATTAATATATTTTTGATAAGTCGGAACGGCTAGATCGAGTTTTAGGCCTCGAAACAGTCCAAGAAAATCGTGGGACAGCAAGTAATTTTTCAGAAAATAGTTTTCGTCGTTAAGATTGGAAATAGCGTATCTTTTTCGTCGTAACTCGGATTTTAGTGATTCAAGCGGCCACGGTTTCGTTTTTGAAAATATTTTCTGAATATATAACCCAATGTTACCCGGAAACCCCTGAGTTTTCTGAAATTGGCGATTTGGGACAGAACCTATATTTGAAAGTATTTTTCGTTGTTAATATTCGGAAAATCATATCTCCTTCGTTATTAACTCGTTTTTATCCCCATTTTCGGCCATAGTTTCGTATCGGAGATTATTTTCTAAATCTTTGGTCAAAAGTTACACCCTTGCCCCTGATCTTCCCACGTTTGCCAAAAAGGGACAGCAACATTTTGAAAGTGTCAAAAATAGATTTTCCTAGTTTCTAACTTGTTCCAACTTCAACCAAACCACTTTCAATCACCACAAAACTAGTCTAATCCTACCATACACCTTCTTAGGGTGTCATGGGTTCCTAAACATCACCAATCTTAGTGGATCTAATGAGATTGCTAGTAAAAATTATAGATCTAAGTTTATAAAAACAAATTGAGTAATAAGTGGTATGGATCTTTCATACTTGCATGTTTTGTTACTAGATCATGAAAATATATAAAATAGATGTTTAAAAGAGTAGGAAAGATTATTAGTAACTTACTTGAAGATTTGAGATGATTTGGATGAAAATATGTAATTAACCTAGGGATTTTTATTTCAAAATCTTAACTAGGGATACAATCAAGACTTGATTATAACTTGGACTTCAAAAATTGATGGTTTCTTCTTGGTGTTCTTCCTTTGGTCGATCCACACACAAGGAAGGAGAGAAAAAATGATGACAAGTTTGCTAGTTGTTTGATGTGTAAATGAAATTTTATTGATGATATGAAGTATATATATTTGGTCTTGGTCAAATTCATGTAATTATTTAATTAGGGATGCAAGATCCATAAAAGGGGGAAAAGAAAGAAGTAAGTGTGCTCATTTAATGAGCTTGTCCACCTAGTGCAAGTATTAGTTAGTTTTGGTTATGTATTGGGTGTTATCGGGTACCGAGGTAACTAAAAATAAATGTTAACGAGGTGAAATAAAATACGACCAAGTTGTAAAAGTTGTAAAATATTATTCCTGATGATAATCGGGTGTTAAAATAATTATCGGGTTGAAATATCGCAAACCGACAGAGTAATAAGCTCCGACCGTAAAATATAGTAATTGATTAGAAAACACTGGGTAAATTAATAATATAATTTTTATATTATTATTATGAGTATGTAAATAGATTAGGATCATAGTCGGGAGTATTGGGTATACGTTCGTAGTAAAAACTGAGTGGTAACATTAATTACAAATTAAGCATACGTATATAGAGATAATGCATATCCGTGTAGGGCCTAAAATGTGATGATGATGTAACCGAGGATATGTAGACTACTCCAGTCTATATGACGTGTCATTAATGAATGATGCATGAATTCACAGCAAAACCACATTGGTTACGCGAATTTGAAGACCCGTAAACTCAGTTTACGATGAAATGAACGGCAATCGTGAATAGTGATTTCCTTCCGGAAATGAATAGTGTCACATGAATAGTAAAATTTTTGAATGCTTCCCGAAATGTCAAATTGACCTCAAAAACGATGAATAGTGATCGATGAATAGTAAATGGTGAATAGTAACTTGTGAATAGTAAATTGTCGAGGGTTGGAAAATGACCGGAAATTACGAGTTGTGACAGATGTTTTGTTAAACAATCTGTGTGAAGTCTTTAATAGACAGTTGTTGGATGGGAGAGATGCTCCAATTTTGACAGCATTGGAATTTGTTAGGGAATACTTGATGAAAAGAATAGTTAATGTTCAAAAAGTCATAGCAAAGAGTCAAGGACCTTTAACACCAGCTGCAACAAAGTTGTTTGATGCAATAAAGCATGATGCCACATTCTACACGGTAAACTGTTATCTTTTTAAAAGAATAGTTATGGTATAATGCTAGGTTCTTTTTGGTGGTGGTGCACAGTACCAAGTTAGTGGGCCATGGCAAGACCAGTGTGTGGTTGATGTCCAAGAGAAGACATGCAGCTGTAGAAAATGGGAGCTCACTGGAATGCCTTGTAAACATGCAGTTGCAGTCATCAATGACATGGCAGCAAACAGTACTGAAATTGGGTTGCCAGAGACATGGGTGCATAGATGCTATTGGCTCACAACTTGGAAGAAGCAGTACACTTACACCATCAACCCTTGTACTGGAAGACCATTGTGGAAGAAACATCCTAGCCCATACATTATCATTCCCTCAAAGGTTCACCCACAGATTGGAAGGCCACCAAAAAAGAGGAGAAAGACTGCAGATGAGATATCAAGCCAAATGATGTCTAAAAGAGGTAAGCTATCTAAGCTTGGGAAAACAGTGACATGCCTTAAATGCCACAAAACAGGACACAACAGAAGAACATGTAAGATGAAGGTTGCTGGATCACAACCAACTTCTTTTGCTGGTTCACAGAATTCAAATGTTGCTGGAACACAATGTTCAGGGGTTGGTGGATCTCAAACTTCTGCAAGATCTAAAAAAGTATCAAAGGGAAAAGCCAAACTCTGAATTAGGTGGTAGTTAATGTCTTTTAAGGTCAATGTTTAAGTCTTTTGGTTATGGTTAGTCTTATTGAATGTTAAGATCAGTGTTTGGATCTTTTGAAACTCTGTATGCATCACTGTTTGGATTAATGTTTAAGTCTGTTTTCTTATTCAATGTTGTTGGTTTATTTGCTGCAAATTTCATAGTTTTGGCATTCATAATCAGCATACAACACTTTTATTGAAAGGCATTTAAGCCAAGATCCTAAAGCAACCATACAACATTTTCATTCCAAACCAAACACACTAAAAGCCTTTTTTTTCCCCTTGCCTTTTCCATCTGTGGGCTTTTTCACTTCAAAAGACTTGATACCATGTTCCTGACAAAATTCCTTGCTTGGAAGTCCAAGAACCTTAAGCCTCTCCTTAAAAGCTTGTTTTGCATCAACAATGTTTGAACTTGTGCCAAATTTTGACCCATAATCAGGAAACTCCTCATTGAATGAAACAGAGCTTTCCTCTGCAACTTTTGGAAAATAATTGGCCCATCCTGAATCACCTGTGGAAGAATCACTGCTTGAAATGTAGATAATTTCTGCACAAAAAAAAAAAAAAAAAAAAAAAAACAAAAAACAAAAAACAAAAAAAACAAATAAATTTCAAAATAAATAATTTATGCTTGAAATTGCCCATATTGATTCACATAAAGATGCATCACTACCTGTTTTCTTGTTCTTGTTGGAATTCATGTTTTTCATGTGTATGTTTTGATACAAATGTGATTTGGGGGTATGCAGGTATATATAGCCATGTGCAGAATTGGTCCAAAAAGGGTCAATGTGTAGTCCCTTCAAGGCAAAATGGTCCAACTGCAGTCCCAATGTCCAACTGCAGTCCCAATGTGCAGAATGGGTAGAAAAAAATAGTGAGATTCTCTTCCATATTTCCCATGTGTAAACTACTTTATTCATGCACTCTATGACTATGCATGTCTGTTTCTCTTTATTCATGCAGTCCCAATGTGCAGAAGCTATCAAACATCTACAGCTATGGTTGGAAAAAAATAGTCCAATTTGTGGTAAAAACCAAGGACTTTGCTAACATTTCACACCTTCTAACACCCTATTGATCAGTCAAACTAATTCAACCTATTGAAAGTCAACCACATTGTTTGCACTTGTATCAATTTAACCCATTTCAAGAAGAACACAGTCAATTGCCAAAAAAAACCATACACATTTCATTAATAACTTGAAACATTACATTACTACATTTCATTTCATTTCATCAACAAATACATAACAAAGAACAACCAACTTAATCCTAACATGATCTTCAATCTTCTAGCTTTTGAAGCATTTTCCCTTGCTGTTGCAGCAGTTACTCTAATTGTTTCTTGAAGCTGATTCATGTTGTTTAATAATCCAGGAATAATCATGACGGATCTTGCACACATAGGAGGATCCACCCAGTCTTGAAACCCATCATTAGGTTCCTTACAAGAAACAATTATAAATAATTAAATACACAATTAAACTTACACATCCACTTTCAAATTCAACAAATTGTTAACAACTTACAGGTTTTGGACAACAATAAAATCGTCTTCCAGGGTTGGCTGGTCTCCATGTAGTTCGAATAACAGTTGGTAGCCCACATCTACAAATCATAGTGTGAGACATGCTTAGGGTATCTTGATTTTGGGTAGGTTTTGTTTTGAATTGGGGAATTAGGTTTATGATTTGGGGATTAGGGTTTTTTTCGATTTGGGGAAGAACTGGGATATGATTTCCCCCTAAAAGAGGCGTTATATATAAAAGGGGTGTGCAAAAAGACAAAAATACCCCTCACGTGACTAACACGTGGGGTACTTAACGGGCAAAATTTTGCATCGTTAGTCCATAGGGATGTATTTGTTCCAAAGTTACTAACGGAGGGATGATATTTGAGACAAAAAAAGAAAAAGGATGTAAACGTATCATTTGAGATACCTCAGGGATGTATTTTGGACTTTTCTCTACAAATTATGATTACACGTACAATTATGTTACCAAAAGTTTATAAGTAGAAAAACAAATACTGCTCACTACACCTGCTACTGCTGCTACTTTTATCAAACACACCGCAAGTTTTAAGTTTATAGACTGTAATGCCAACGATTTGGCATGACTAGTCATATTAAGATACATGTTTAGTCAACTTAATGAGTTTGTAGACTTTAATACTTTGTATATCTTAACTATTAAGAGAAATTAAATGATAGTAACATATGAACTTGACGAGTGAAACAAAACCTCATGAGTCATGACTTAGGATACAAGTCATTGTTTAAACACAGTTAGTTGTACTAAACCTCCAACAAATATAGTTAAGTTTAGAGTTAGGGATAGGTTATAAATATCTCAAAATCTACAAGTTGTACCTCCCCCACCTTTTTTTATTTTTATTTATTTTTTATTTTTTATTTTTTTTTATAATTTTATTTATATTATAATACTATGAAATGGAAAAGTGCGGAATAAAAAATATGTAGTTTAACAAGTCAAAAGTATTAAACTAGCAAAAAGTACGGAATAAAAACTGATAATATACCGTAAACAAAGAGACAAAGAAGGATAAAAAGTACAAAACATTTGTACTTTCAGTGAAGAAGGGAGTACCAATAGTAGAACCCTTAAAGTTATTAGCTAGGGTGTGCACGGTTCGGTTTTGGTCTGTTTTTGGCTAAAACCGAAACCGAATCGAAATATTCGGTTTATATAAAATCCAAAACTGAAACTGTTCGATTTTTTACGGTTCGATTATTTCGGTTTATTATCGGTTTCAGTATTTTCGGGTTTTAACTATTAATATTTGGGCATCGCCAATTTATACCAACAAGATTTTTTTAAGAAAATTTATTATTATTATTATAACTTTTTTATTTTTTATTTTTGGTTAATACAAGCTTAATAATTTTTATCTCATAGTTTTACAAAATGAATATGAATTAATAAGTTTGATTTATTTATATTATATTAGTTATATATTATTATATAATAAAACGGTTCGGTTTTATGGTTCGGTTTTTGGAAAAAACCGAATCGAACCGAACCGAATCAAAGTTTTTGGTTTTTAAAAAAGTAAAAATTGAACCATCGGTTTTTAGTTTTGATCGGTTATTTCGGTTCGATTTTTTCAGTTTCGGTTCTTTCGGTTTTTTTCTTCACCCCTAGTTATTAGGGTGAAATAATTTATTTTTTTCACACTTAGATGTAACATGAAAAACATACTATACAACACAACGTATAGAGATTACAAAATTGATCTGTTACATATTGACCGTTAAATCCGAAAGCATGTAATACTAAATATTGACAGTAAAACTTTGAACATACCAATTACCACCAGGTTAATTCCAAAAACATGTAATACTCTACATTTTTGGTACCCATTTTTGGAAATCAACTATCACTATGAAAGTGATAGTTGGTGTTTGTTTAGGGTGCCTGGGCCCACAACTATAACTATGAAAGTCCATTATTTTCTATACTTCATATATGGCTAGAGAGTGGGGAATGAAACTTTCATAGTTGAGTACTATCAAACTCATACCCATTGTCATTCCTCCCAGCATACTAAACGCACCCTTAGTTGCTTAGTCAAACTAAATATTGCCTTAACATGAGAAACATACAATTCAACACACACCTTTACTGATGTACACAGAACAACACGTTCAAACCGAACGACACATCACAAATTCAATGATATACACGAAACAACACGTACAAAACACACAATACAAGCATACAATAAACCACTTTAATGAAGTACACCAAACATACAAGTACTTTCAATTCAGTTTCCTACCATTCACCACACACACCCTTTTATCCCTCTACCTACATTGATCCAAAGTCATACCTTTTTGAGCACTAGGTGCAATCACTTCGAGTTAAGCCAACTCTGCGTCACGTCAGCGCCATATCAGATTTAACATTTTAACATTAACACTCAAAAAAACACCACCTATCATAAGTCAACCATAACACCACATTTTGGGGCTCACTTTTATCATAACTCAAAAAAAAAAAAAAAAAAAAAAAAAAAAAAAAAACTCGAGTTATAACATTACTCAGCCACGGTGTGGGTAACTCATCCTCCAAGTTAAGGCATAACTCAGCGTTACCACAATAACTCTCCCCTTAACTCATATACACGGTATGGTAACTCACCTATAACACAACCTGCGTTAAGGCATAACTCACCTCTTGAGTTACTACACAGTGTGCTCATATGTTACATGATTTATCTCTCACGTATTGACTGTTGTATTAACTAAAGCTACTAAATAATCGGTTTCCCTTTAACATGAGGAACATGCAATACAACACACAACTTTAATGATATATGTTTGACCCAGAACATTTAGGAGCATTCAACGTTTTGACAAAAGTTTGTTTCAACTAAAACGAGCATTAAAGTTCTAACGCTACTAAAACAAGTACTAAAATTTTAGTGCTACTTTTACTTCATTTTACACATTAGTTACAACTAACTTAATACCGAGATCATATAAAATAGAACACTTACTGCTAACGTTATTTTCAACAAACGTACCCAAGACTAGGGCTGAGCATAATAGATTGTGGATCGGATTGAACTGTCGAACCAGCCTAAACTGGACCAAACGTATTTCGGTCCGGTTCGATCTAGTCTGGTTTGAATATACTTTGTTGGATTGTACCGATGAACTGAACTGACCGAGCCGAACCGCACACATTTCAATGCAGTTATCGGTCCAGTGTTTTAGGCCGAATCGATTTAAGGTCCGGTCCAATTTTTTATCGGTCCGGGCCGGTTTATTTACCGTGGCCAAGACAACACGTACAACATACAACTTAAATGATAACTTTGATGTGCACTAACTACTTTAACACACAAACACATACAAAGTACAAACTACAAACACACCTTTTTATCCATCCACCTGCATTGATCCACACTCACACACACCTTTAACCATGTATTTGCTCACCATCTATAACACATACACACACACACACACACACACATACTATAAAGGGCAGTTGCAACAACATTTATGTCACACACACTAGACAAAACACAATACTTTTTCAGTTTTCACAGTTCTCTCTCTACATGAATTATTTATATGTCTATATAGAGTGAGAAAACTGAAAGGAAAAAAAAACAGTCAATTCAAGTAGTGCCATCAATCAATGGATAAAATTTCAAGAAAAAACATTTTTATAATATTTCAAAAATTCAGTTTTGACAATCATACTTGTTTTTTTAAGACTAGTTTGATGACTGCTTCATCTTCTTCTTCATCTAATCCTTCTTGTGACTGTATTAGTATTCATGCTCAAGAAGCATAATTGAGTTTTTAAAATTTTGTTGTATTTTTTGAGAAGTTTGATATTTTCACCATTTTTGGAGGTATGATGATGTTGAGTGCTTCATTTCCTGGGCCTATTTTCAGGTACTTTTATTGGTTTTTGGTTATTTGGGTATTGTTAGTTATAGAATTTAGCTAATGGGTTGCTTTCTTTTAGCTAAATTTTGCAAAGTTTGGATGAGGGTGTTGGTGATTTACTGATTTTGGATAAAGTTTTTTTTTTTTTTTTTTTTTTTTTTTTTTTTTTTTTTTTTTTTTTTTTTTTTTTTTTTTTTAATTGGCCTGAAGTTTTATAGTTTTTGGTTCATTGGGTATTCTTATTTTATTAATTTAGCTAATGGGTTGCTTTCTTTTTGTTAAATTTTGCAAAATTTGGATGAGGGTGTTGGTAACATTTGGATAAAGTTGGCATTTTTTACATGGGTAGTGTGTTTTTTTTTTTTTTTTTTTTTCTTCTCAAGTCTCATAATTTGTAATTTTTGGTTCATTGGGGTATTCTTATTTTATGAATTTAGCTAATGGGTATCTTTTGTTTTGTTAGATTATTGAAAATTATGGTGAGGGTGTAGGTGATTTTTGGATAAAGTCTGCATTTTTTAACATGGGTAGGGTTGTTTTTTTTTGTTTTTTTTCTTTTTTTTTGTTTTTTTTGTTTTTTTTGTTTTTTTTCTTTTTTTTTGTTTTGTTTTTGTTTTTTTTTTTTTTTTTTTTCAGATTTCTTAAATTTAAATTTTTTGATTCATTGGGTTTTCTTATTTCATGAATTTAGCAAATGGGGTACTTTCTTTTGCTTTAATTATGCAAAATTTGGATGAGGGTGTTGCTGATTTTTGATAAAGTTTGCATTTTTAACTTTATTTATTTATTTATTTATTTGCTGAAGTTTCATAATTTTTTATAGTTTTTGGTTAATTGGGTATTCATATTTTATCAATTTAGAAAATGGGTTACTTTCTTTTTGTTTAATTATGCAAAATTTGGATGAGGTTGTTGGTAAATTTGAAAAAAAGTTTATATTTTTAACATGGGATTGTTCTCAGTTGTTATAATTTAGTTGCTTTTCGGTTTATTGGGATCACCATTTCAAGTTTTTAGCTAACCTGGGTCATTGTCAATCCTTGTAATCAGGTTTGGAGTTGCCGGTAAAGTCGATAAGAAGTTTAAGAACTTGACGGATTTCGGTACTCCTGCAGCCGTGATCAAGCAAAAGAAGAGGAGGTTGAGCTTATCACCACTCATGGCGGCAGCTGCTCCGCTGAAGACGGGTGGTTCCTCACCACTAAAATTCTACCAAGAGGTCTGAATTATGTATATTATTATTTAGAATAGGTGAAAGTTTGACTTGGAATTGTTGGCAAACCCAATTGATTTGACCCGGCCTTATGGATAAGTTCAAATTTAGAAGAAATAGTAAATGTAGTTGGTTGTGAGTTGTGATCTCTTTGAATCCCTCTGGATTGTTATAAGTTGTATTTGTTTAGGCCCGGCCGAGTTATAGCTAGAATTTATGGTTTCTAAAGCGTGTACACTTTGAAATTTATGTAGTATACGAATCAGCTTCCTTTAAGCAAGTCATGTAAATAAGAAGATAGCCAATCTCATTGACTAACTTAAGTACTTAACCACATGAACTTGTTGTGCTATGTGATTGTTCTTTCTTCACTATTTTTTGTGTTTTGTCTATAACAGAATCTGACCTTGTTTTCATGAAAAACTTCAGGTTCTGACTGCAGCAAGAACAAATTTTACACAAGAAATATCTTTCCAATCTAAAGACAAAGACATATCACTTGCTAAGGTAACTTTCTTTTCAAGTACTCCACTTAATCTTAAATATTATTGGCCAGGAGAAAGACATATTTCCTTGAAAAAGATTATCTTTTTTTGCGGTCCCATATTTTTCTTTCCTTAGTGCAAGTAGTTGAAGACATATTTGTGGAAATAGGATAACAAACTGTGTGATGCGGCGTCATGATTTCCAAATTTCTTGACCATTTGCGTTATTGTGTGGATACTTTGAGTTTGGTTGGTCAATTTTGTTTGGTTTTACTCATGTTTACCAACTTTTGTTGACAATTGATGATTGTATTAGTAAATTAGTCTCAATCATTCATGTTATTTCTTATCGTTTCTGGTACCCACACACTCCATTTACCTAACTATTCTCAAAATACCAAACTTTTTAGTAATTTGTGGCCTGTCTTTTTCATGGATCTTAATACTCTATGAAGCGTTTGTGACTCCTCTTGGGCCTCTTCAGATTCTTTTTTTTTCCCCTAACTCAACGATACCTTTTCATATTCTTAAAACTTCCATTTTGTTAAAGATATGAAGGGCCTAAGGGGGCCATAAGGCAAATGGAGGCGCCCATATATTATGCAGAAACTAGTGAACAGGAGCCACAGTGACAAATTCCATTTCATGCCCTTTTAGGCTTCTAATTGGCTTTAGGTTTTAAGCTTTTGCTCTTTCATTGCAAACAAACGACCAATCTAGCAAAAACGAAATAGAACATTACATTTTGTAAGAACAAGCAAATTCAGGAAAATCATAGCTCTTTTTTTGGCTTTTTGCAAAAATGATGGTTGGTTTACTGAAAAGCCACATACGATTTTTAATAAAGTCAACCTTATTTTTTTTACAAAGATGAAACTTAATATTTGATGATAGAAGTACCATTCTTCTGACTTCACACATTGCATTTCCTGGATTTTTAATAGATGTTATTTTGACTCATTTACTTATGAGCGGGTCAATTTGCATCATTTTATATATGTAAGAAGTCAAATGGGTAAAATCAAAATATATACTAAAGTATGAAACAAGTCAAAACAATAAAAGTAATTGCTCAAAATGTATTTATTACCATAAATAACCTCCCGTATCATTTTATATATTACTCCGTATCATAATTTTGGACAGATGAACTTCTCCAAACCAAAACACCTTGTTTGACCTATTACCCAACCCGTTCCGTTCATCTTGTTACCTTTAACTCAATCTGATATATATGAAACATATTCTACATTCAATATATTAAGCTTGACTGTGTTACATATGTATTCTGCAGTCTTTGTTACATATTTCTGCTGAAGATGAGGCGTTTATTGCTTTCAACCGTGAGATGGATGCTAATTCAATCCAAAATGAACGGAAAGGTGGCAAAGCGTCATCCGATGTCCAAGATTCAAAGCAAATGGATTCTATGCTTTTGGCGGGAAAGCGAATTGAAGAGTGGTTGTCAGAACTGGATGCCATTGCTAAAGAAGTTGAAGTTGAACTCGTTTCGAGAGATATAGGTTGCCATTATATTGAAGTTTTGGAGGCGGTGAACAAAGTTCTTTTTGAGTCAAGAGGTTTTAAAAGATCGGCTGTTGTGGATTCTAAATGTTCTTATTTGCATTCTGTTTTAAGCTCCAGATGTGGCAGCGGTAAATCCTCTTGCTCTTCTTATTTACCATTCACCTGTTCCTTCTTTGGAAAGTTCCGAAACGCTTGCTTAAGGGGTGGTATTTGGATGAGCGTTATAAAACTAGTTATTTGACTATCTTATTTCTCTAAGTAATCTCACGTTGTCAACCACTCAGACTTCAAATATCAAAAGCACATCAGAACACGATCTCCTACACGTTTTAATTCAACTAGTTATCTTATTTATAAACTAACATTAAGAGATATTTTGGCAGCAATTTTGCTTAGTATTATCTACATTGAGGTTTGTCGAAGACTTAATTTGACCATTCTTGGATCCCGAGTGGGTGAAGACTTTTTGATCTGGCCCCAAACAGGAAATCCTGAGGTAAGTTGACTATTATATTTTGAACATAATTTAGACTAAATAATAAATTTTGCTAACATAATATTCAACAGGAGCTTTTTAAGGTGAGTTCAGGACACAGCTTATTCGGGATAGTCAACGGACGGTGTGTTGACAATCCGAAGTCAAAGGCATCAGATTTGAACAGCCATTCACTTCTGGGTCTTGACATTGCTTCAAACCGGGACATTATTGGGATTTATCTGGCTAATTTGATTGTAAGATACATTTATTCTTAAAAATTGTACCTATAATAAAGCTTCGTTTTTTAACTCTTGTTTCTTTTATTCTTTTTGGTTCTATAGAGACTTCATTGGAAACGTGCTTCAAGAACAAATCATGGGTTAATGTTGACTTCACCACTTAGGCCTGTTGATGATGACAAGACTGATGGTTCAAGCATACCATTGTTGCGTCCTCAAGATCTTAGGTGCATATTTGAAATTACTAATTTGCCGTTCTTAGACAATGTCTATTATTTAAACCACCCACTTGTGTATGTTGACTTCTTTAAATGATACACCAGTACATGGTTTCTGCATTCGTTGAGTATTTTCTTGTTTTTGGCATAGGTTGGCTATAATGGCGTCCGAGAAACTGCTGATATTACAGCCACATAATTGGGCTTTGAGGCGAGATCATGGCATGATGTTGTATTTCAGCAGGTACAAATTTCAGTTTGTGTTCTTCAGTTATCCCCCGAGCCTCAGGGTCCCGCATAAATTGATAAATTTATTTGTGTAAATGGCAGGGACTATGGAGAGGCCGTTCAGGAACTAAGTATTTGCATGGCATTTGCACCTGAAGAAGAGGCTGAAATCTTGGAACCATTTGTGGAAAAGTTGCATTTTATGAGACTTGAATCATCTTGGAAATCATTGGGACATAAAGGTCGTTTGACGGTCCCTTGAAAAAGCCTCGTTCTACTGTACAATAAATGAAGGCGTAGCATTTGACATAGTTGGTCGTGTAGCTATAGGTTTATATAACCTTGTAATATGTAAGAATGCTTACTTGGCTTGAACCGTCATCATTGATCATTGCATTGTCTGATTTTCACAAGTAATGTTCAACGGTAAAATATGGTATTAGAGTTGTATGTAATTTTATTTCAATGATTTAGGAAAGTTCGTTTTCTTTTTTAAATTCTGCCATAAACAAAGCTGATTTCTCTATAAGTAGTCGAAGTATGACAAAATTCTGAAATTTAATATATAGATGTTAACTTTAAATCCCAGAATTGTGTTGCTCCAGTTTATGGCAATTTAAATAGTAAACCAAAAAGCTGTTAGCTTTCGGATGTTGGGTGGGAATTTTCAGTTTGGGGTTCTACCGTTCTACAGATAATGGCAATGAACAGAGTTGATATTTCGGGATAGAAACTTGCGAAAGATTACATAACATGAATCGTTGTAATTGTACATTGAGTGAAATATCTACGCTGTGTGACTGTGTGTTTACAAATTGGTGACAATGATTCATTAGCTTAAAAGAACCTTGATTTTCAAAATAATCTCTCTACACGGATTTGCTCGATACTTGATGACTGCCCAGATCTTACTACATCAATGAGGCTCCTCACGCTAGTTCTTTCATGAAGTCAATGTTATCAACAAAAACCGATTTCCAACCATCTGGATCCAAACAGGCTGTTATTTTAGTATTTAGAACCGGCAAGGGCCCAGGCGCAAGTACTATGTCTCCACCAAACGCTTTAACAACTTCTGCAGTCTTGTATACGTCATCGGTCCCTATTGCAATCTGGTTGGTTGATATAATTGGTTAAGACTTTGGATAGTTAAAGACCAGAATAAAGGAGTTGTTTATTTATACGAGTTTGCATTGTTTACAGATTTTAGTGCAAAGAAAGTTCGATAGTTACCTGTCCATAACCATTTCCTTTGTCGTATTCTGTGATGCCATAGTTGTATGTCAACTCCAACACTGCATTTTCGTCTTCAGAGCCATAACCCATCACGGCTGTTGTGTACTGAAACAGCATTACACCAGATGGACGACTTCTTAGAAAAGAGAGTGCTAATTTCATACTGTAAGAAATTACAATCTACAAAATCACCTTGTTCTCAGGGTCCTCTCTTTTCTGCAGGAGTTCCATGCCATATGCCTTCAAATATAAGAGAGGGTAAAACGTTAGTTGTACACAGTAACATGCAACAACAAAGAAATCGCTTTAAAAATTTCAAGTATGGGGGTCACCCATTCACCTTTTGATAGAAATTAATGGAGCGGTCAATATCTCCTACTCTTAACATCACATGACGGAAGGGGTCAGATATACGGCCCTTCTTCTCAATCAGCTCAAATTTGTAGCCATCTGGATCTGTAATGGCTGTACCGCTAACTTTCCCCCCCTTGGCTTTTACAAGATCCACTGTTTTAGCCACCTAAATAGCGAGGGATACACATGGTCATAAACCAAATATACAACTAATTTTTTTTTTAAAGATAATTCCGCATCCCTGCAAAGTTGAACTTACATCCTCAACTGCAATACCAAAATGTCCAAAACCAGATCCAATGTCATACTTTTCAACTCCGTAATCTGCATCAACATTGTTAAAATGCGGAGAACAAGGTCACTATAGAAAACGATCAACAAAAGTCATTAACAATATAGCAAGTAAAAGTATATAATAGATAATTTAAAGCTATAAAAACTTAATGGTTTAAGTATGTGACATACTGTAAGTTAGTTCAATAACAAAATTTGACACCTCAGGTCCATATCCCACAAAGGCGTTAGCGTATCTTTCTTCAGGAATGTTCCTTTGCCTCAACACTTGCATACCCAAGCACTCGGTATAAAACCTGAAAGAATATAAAAATTCTTACCTTTAACTTAAGATTTTATGCAAGCTAGCATCAGTGCACCTTATATAAAAAAGCAGAAATAAAACGATAGATATAGGAATGTACTTTATCGTTTTCTCCAAATCCCCGACACGATAAACGACGTGTAACATTCTTCTCTTATCTTTTTTTGGCCAATCTAATGCATTTTCCTCGAGTATAGGCTGTGTAGTATTTGCAACTGTGCTAATATCAGTTACGGTTTCACCAAACAATGTGGATGCATTCGCACCAAATAACTGTGTCTGGGGTATAGCTGTAGAAGTTTATCATATGAATCAGATTAGTTATCATCACATTGACACATTTTCACTTGGCGTAAAAAGTATGCAGCAAATACAGAAAGACAATATTAAATATAGGAGTAGCGATATGAAAACTTTCCAAAAGGCGTTTAAGCGCCAATAGGGAATATGATTTCAGAAACCAGAAGCTTATATCTCAAGTCGCACAATATTTTACCAGAGGACATTTATAGTTTATCACAAATGGTTCCTACTAATGAAACTGTCCCCCGTGCTATTTGAAAATAGATTGCCGAAAAATTCTCCTCACAGCCACTGGCGCAGACAGGAGGGGGGCAGGGCAGGGTGGGCATGCGCCCCCTAGCGAAAAAAATTGCAGTGTAAAATTCTCAAAATATCTGGCTATTTTTGTTATTTGCCCCCCTAATGAACCAATTTGTAATGTAGTATCTAAAAAATATCAAAGTTTGCCCCCTTGTCCATAACTTTCTGGCTCCGCTCGTCACAACTATATTAGTTCCCAGATTTAGACAAGTTATTGAGTAAAAAATAAGCATGCCCAAACACCCTCAGACTCTCTAACTAGCTATTCTAGGACATTAGTCCTTTTAGGAATGAAACATATTTTCCTCTTAGTGCGAAGCCGTGAGTTCTAGGGGTTTTCCTTCGCTGGTCTCTCCTAGTGGTTGGTGTCCCTGGCCTGCCCGTTTGGATGGTTTAACTCGGGGGTCAGATTTCAAGCGTGGCACCTTTCTTTAAAAAAAAAAAAAAAAAAAAAAAAAAAAAAAAAAAAAAAAAAAAAAAACTGGCAAAATTTGTTAAGATAATTTTGCAACAGAGGTGGGGCATTTCTTAAAAAATGGATAATAAACATATATACATTGCATTTCTAACTAAAGATAATTCCAACACAAAATGCACTATGCTACAATTAATTTACTTGCTTCAACAAAGACTTGGAGATGTACCAGTTCCAAGCTGGATGAGAGCAAGTCTGCGGGAGGTGTTGTAACAAGCAGATACATGATGACACTGCTTATTATTATAAGATGATGATGTATATTTATAAGGAAGAACAGAAGGGGATACTAGATACGATGATAATGCCATTGTACTACTCACCCCACGTGTTTGCTGCTCACATGTACTAACGGATAATTTGTGTGTCTTGGTTTTATGTGTGTTGGACTTATGATATTTTTGTCAAGAGTAAATTACATATTTGGTCCCTATGTTTTGTCTTTAGTTTTACATACTTTGTTTTGTTTTTAGACAAAGGTAAACGGATGACGTTTTTCTTCTTTAAGTTACCTGGTTCGGGTGACTCGTTGACTTAGATGTATGCGGCCTAACAAGGGTATGAGGTTCTGACTGTTATCCTGGTTACTCTAAAATGTATATTTAATGAGGTTTGAAGTTGAACCCTAGACCTTTTATGAGATATTGGGTGCCTAACTATATTATGCCACTTTGGTGGTTTAAAAATTACATTGTTAATACCCGACTTCGTAAAAGATGTACAAAAGTGGTCCTTGTTATAGTTAAAGTTAACATTCATCCGTTAACTTTATCGTGTGGACCATTTTTCCCTTTATGTCAAACCCCACCAAACACGGATTATACTCATAAAGCAACAGACCGACACCGTCAAGCTAGTAAATCCAACCACTCCGGCACAATCCTCCTCTCTTCATGCAGTAACACAACCAAATTTTAGACATGATTCACAAACACATGTATAACTAATACTCTTCTTAAACCGGTATGTAGGTCTAGATCCATAGACTAATTGTTCATATTTTAGAGTTGCTATGATGAAACATTGTGATTGACGTTCTAGCTGGCCTGTGTTTGTTCAACAAATCATAATCATTGACCCAAAAATCTGAATCTGAATGTGAGACATAACATGAGTTTTTATCTAAGCATGTCATATTCATGAGGCTCAGTGACAAAACCGTTACATTTTAACATTCTCTTTTCTAATTTTAAACAAGTTCGCCAAGTCAATTAGAACAATACATGTTGATAACCCATAATCAATTATGCTTTACTAAATAGTTACGAGTTATATTTTTGTAAAAACTAACTATAAAAAAGTAACAATTCAATAGAAAAGGATAATTCATAAAGCTACCTAGACATATTTTTCGCTTTCATATACTCAGTTTAACAGATATTCCCGTTACCGTTTTTGGGCTTAATAAGACCATGTGTTATGGTCTTGTGTCAAGGTAAAGTGAATGTGCTCTTCACACGCAAACCTTATGACACCCATTTCTAGCTTCACAAGCCAATATCAGTTTTTTGTGTTGATCAGGTGGTGCAGACTACCTAACAAAAACCAAGGAAAAGATGGCGTTTTTATTACTATTTTTATTGGTTTGTGAGTATGTGAAGGGTATATTATGAGGTATGTTTGTATAAAGTGATGTACTATTATGTGTTTGTTTCCGTAGTTACCACGACTATTAGGTGATGGGTTATGTGGTGAGGTGATAGGTTATGTGGTGCGATGAAAAGCTGATATGTAGTTGAGGTGGAGATGAAAGGAATGTGAGTTACGTTAGTCTTTTCAGTCATTTTCTTCTCTATTTTTTTTTAAGTAATACTTGACAACACAACTTTTTTTGATTTCACTTCATTTTTTTCTTCTTTTCCTTAACTAATACTTCTTGATAAGAAAGTGTAACTATAAATGTAAAATTCAGCCTCCACCTTTCTTGACTTATTAACTCCCAAACATTTCAACCTCCGCCACCGCCGCCACCACCACCAACCACCATGCTCTTCTCACTCTCACCATCATTCACCACCATCACACCATCCTCCCTCCTCCTCCCAACCACTACCTTCTCCACTCTCCGGCACCAGTGGACCCCACTTCCCCCTCTTTCATTCTCCTCCACCATCACCTTCTCCGGCACCGGTGGTGGCATCTCCGGCGGTGGCAGTTCCGGTGGCAATGGTGGGTCAGGTCCAAACAACTGGTGGGACAGATGGTTCAACAACAACAACAATGGAAACCACATAAAAGGCTTTTTACTATGTGTACTACTAACCTTAGTGTTCCAACACTGTTACAAAGCCTATGCAAATGTTCAAGAAAATGATAAGGGTCTTGTTTTTGAGGTAAAGGGTGGTAGAAAAACTAAGCTTTTTGTTGATGACTTGAGTGATGAGTTTGTTGTGGCGGATGGCGGCTTGTCGTTTTTTTCGGGTTTGAAAGGGTTGAAAATGGCGTCTTTGTGGGGGGAATGTAGGGAGGTTTTTATGAGATTGATGTTGCCTGAAGGGTACCCGGAAAGTGTTACGAGTGATTATTTGGAGTATTCGGTTTGGAGGAGTGTGCAAGGTGTTGCTGCGCAAGTTAGTAGTGTTCTCGCTACTCAAGTGAGTGAATTTTGGGGTTTTCAGGTTTTGGTTATTGATTGTTAGTTTTGTGTTTTAGGGAATGTTTAACTATGGATGTACTTATATTGGAGTAGGGGTTTGATGTATTTCGTTACTTAGGTTAGTAGTGTCGTGAGTTTGGTTTTGGATCATTAATCTTGATTATTGCGTTTTTTAAGTAGCTGATAATCTTAACCATGTATTTGATTATTTGTGCGTGAAACGGGCCTCTGGTCTAGCGGTATGGAGGTTTTACCCTCCTAGGCAAGGTCTCAAGTTCGAGTCTTGTCTAGGGCGATAGGGGTTTCCTCCCGCGTGCGTAAAGGGAAGGGTGCCATTGCCTTCTGGGCTGGACCCAACCTGGTTGTGTGGGCTCGCTACGCCTTCTGGGCTAGGGGCCATGTAGCCACAATTGCCGTCCAAAAAAAAAAAAAAAGTACTTTTAATAAGCAATCCCAAACACCCCCTTAGTTTATGATTAGGTGTTAGAAAAGGATTTTGATTAACTGTTTATGATGGTGTCATTATATATGTAAACTGTTATAGTTATAATTTGTCAAACACTCAAACAGTTGGTTATCTGACTATTCAAAGCTCAAATACCATAAGCACATCCAAGCACTATGAGCCGAATGAAATGCTAAACACCCCCTTCAAATCTTATGATTATCATTATTGCTATTGCATATTGGGCTATTGGCATAATGCGTCAAATTGAAATGCCAAACACTTCCTTAGAGAGATGTAAGGAGGTTGCTTGGATACTTTTTTCAATTGATTATTGGTACTTTAAGAACAAAAATTGGATCCACGTTAGATTAAAGGGAAAGATCATTAAGATAATTTCTCATATGCTCTCAAAGTTCAGTCTGCTTGCTAAATTTCTATCAGTTTTCTCTAAATCTTGTCAAATTTCGGCCCTAAAACATAGAGAATTAGAATGGGAATCAGCTCTTGAAATTTTACTTTAAAAGACTAATTTTCTGCTCTAGATTTTATTCGATTGCTTTAACTACCTAAAAATTTAAACAAAATATAAAGTTCATGGTGTAGGTTTCAGTCTTTGAAGGAATTTAAGATCAAACAGTTGATAAAGTTAACGGCTTGCATTATTATGCTTATTCACATTGTAGAAGCTCATAGATTATTTCATAGGATTGTGTTGTTATAGGTGCTTGATTACATTATGTTTGATTATTAAGTTATTGTTTTTTTCATGTAGTCATTGCTATATGCGGTTGGGTTGGGCAAAGGGGCGATTCCAACTGCTGCAGCTGTGAATTGGGTACTCAAGGATGGGATTGGGTATTTGAGCAAAATCTTTTTGTCAAAATTTGGGCGGCATTTTGATGTGAACCCAAAGGGTTGGAGGTTGTTTGCTGATTTTCTGGAAAACGCTGCTTTTGGTATGGAAATTGTGACGCCTGCTTTCCCTCATCTTTTTGTCCCGATTGGTGCTGCTGCTGGAGCAGGGCGTTCTGCAGCTGCACTTATTCAGGTATCTAGCTCAATTTAACCTAAAAATGGTATGTCTATAAGACATGATTATAGCAACGATTATTTTTATGATGGGGTGGACTTGTTATCTTTTAAGCATGCCTTTCATAACCAAATCTATCTGATTATTACATCTGTATGCTGTTTATATTTATAAAATCCATAGTGACCCGCCGGCATATATATGGATTGAACCTAGAATTATTAAAATGATGCTTCCCTGTGATTAATACTGAAGTTGATATGGTCTCTAGTTATTCTACGGAAGAAAGCCTTATGAAGTCTATTTGCCATTGTTGTGCGTTGTTCATACCTTTAGCAGTATATAACATATATGTTTTCTTTCAAAACCGGTCTCGTTGGAAGCAGTCTCTCTTCTCCCGGGTTTATCCTGGGGTAGGGGTAGGATCGGTCTACATTCTACCTCCCCCTTACCCTGCCCCGGCGGGATTGGGTTTGTTGTAGTTGTTGTTGTTTTCAAAACCGGGGTATTTAGGCATAGGTGGTCTATATTATAGGGAGTTTATATCAGTTTATGCATGTTCATAAAGCTGATCTCTTTACTTGACAGGCCGCTACCAGAAGCTGTTTTTATGCGGGTTTCGCTGCTCAAAGGAACTTTGCTGAGGTAATTCCCTATTCGTTATGCTTGTTTTCAGATGCCATAAATAAAAATAAAAAAAATGAAAAAAGAATGCAATTTTATATGCTTCTCCATATGGGTATGACTGTTTTGTGGATTATTAACTGAAGTTTTATAATGACAGGTAATAGCAAAGGGAGAAGCTCAGGGAATGGTGAGCAAATCTGTTGGTATACTGCTCGGGATAGCATTAGCTAATTGCATACAAGCTTCAACACCTTTGGCTCTTGCTTCATTTGGTGCAGTGACTTGGATCCACATGTTCTGCAATCTTAAATCTTACCAATCTATTCAACTAAGGACTTTAAATCCTTATCGAGCAAGTACTTTTTCACTTCCTTTCTTAATATAATCGAAGTTCCTTTACATGTAACACACAGTAGAATGAAGTATTGATTTATAAAACTTGGCACTTTTTAGAGTTATGTCTGTTACTATTTTCAAGAAAATTACACAATTTTGATATTTTGTGATACTGAATTAGTATTCTATGGCAAATATGCAGGCTTGGTTTTTGGTGAATATCTGCTAAGCGGTCTTGTTCCTTCGGTTAAAGAGGTCAACGACGAAGAGCCCTTTTTCCCTGCTCTACCACTCCTTAGTCTAAAGCCAGCAAGCAAAGTAAGTCATCGGATATAGACCGTTTTTCTTTATATCTATAGAATATATAGCTTTTAAGTAGTAAAATTTGCTTACAAACCTGATCTCAACCGTTTTGACTCGTACTATATTGACTCGCTACAACCAAACCTGTCTGACCAGTTACTGAACCTACCCATTTTGTCAACTCTACTGAATTATACATCGTTCTTTTTGTCCCTCCAGGCAGAGAATAGAGTACTTTCACCCGAAGCTAAAGAAGCCGCTGCTACCATCGAACAACGTCTAGAGCTTGGGTCAAAGCTCTCCGACATTGTCAAAACCAAAACGGATGCACATGCACTACTTGACTTGTACAAAAACCAAGGCTACATCCTAACTCCGCATAATGGCAAAGTTTGTGTAAGCAAACTCCAACCTCTATTTTCATCATCTTTACTTTTTATTTCATTTTTGGGTTGTCATGAAAAGAAACCTATATACTTTTACAAAAAAATGTGGTTTTAGTCCTTAAACTTTTGTGGTCAGTTCTGTAACAAATTTTTTTTTAGCGACGTAATTCACAAACCAGTTAGAAACTTTGAGGAGTTAACCACTCATGATATAAAACTTGGATCGTCCACCAAAAGTCTTTATGGACTTAAACGTGTTTTTGGTGAAAATGTACAGTTTCTTTTTCTCTACTATAAGCCTTCATCTTTGAATAATAATTTAAAAAATAAATAAATTGAACAGGTGATATTGAAAGATGTATGTACACCACAAGACATGCTCAAGTCGATTTTCCACGTTAGTTACCTCTACTGGTTGGAGAAAAACGTTGGGCTTAATTCCATAGGCATATCTGACGATTGTGGGCCTGGTGGGATGCTGCAAATATCATTAGAATATGTAGAAAGGGAATTTAATCATGCTAAACGTGACGGGGAGCTCGCAGGTTGGGTAACCGACAGTCTTATAGCTAGGCCTAAACCTCATAGAATTCGACCTGACTACTGATAAAAATTTCCCATAGCATATACAAAAGTTAGGTGCAGAGAATTTGGAATGAATGCAGGTTACAGGAATAGTGGATTTTGGAATGATAAGTTGGATTATAAGCTGATAAAGAATTGTACATGCTAACCTTAGAATGATTGTTGTTTATTTGGATGTTTCTTTTCAATTCTACAATCTTTCGCGTTTGGCTAATAATAGTTAAAATGCCCAACAATTGACTCGTTCATATGAGTATCGACATTTCTAGTTGTGGCTCATTGACTTTGTTGTTGGTCTGAGAGGTTACATATAATGCTAATGTTAATTGACATATTCTTTAGTTGATATTTAGTCATATGTGAAGGACTTTATTCCATCTATGTTAATATTAATCGATCACATATGGTTGAATATTGTTCATGTCAATCGAGTATCGTTGATTAAATGTCGATGATCCTTTATATGTATGTAAACTTTGTAATGTATTTCTGCAGAGATGCGAGTAATGTAACATTTGGTGCAAAAATGGCCGAAGGGTCCTCTAGAAGAGCCTCTATGCATTCGGGTAGGGGTAAGGCTGTCTATATCTCACCTCCTCCATACCTTGTGGAAGACGGGATTGGGTACCAGATTTTTTTTACTCAACTACATATTGCC